>JAFBJT010034014.1:68255-82703 GCA_016785325.1 Chascanopsetta lugubris | reverse complement strand
TTTGACATTTACTTACTTTTTATTGATTTTATGCACCAATCTCGCAGGCAACCACAAGGACAGTTGCAGTGTATTTGGCTTCTTTTTCAGGAAATTGCCCTGTCTCCCACTTTTATGCACCCACTATTGTGTTTTTTTTTTGTTTTTTTTGAAACTGTCAAACCAAGCTCCTTGTGTTGCAGAGCATTTGAGGTCTGATGCTATGCAATATTTATATCTACTAAATACAGCATTATGTTTAGCAGAGCTCTCAGCCTGTTCCGCCCAGATACGAGTGTAGCAGAGAGAGTTGCTGCAGTCACATCACTGCACTAAGTCGATGCTGTCACACTCATTAGAGAAAGATTTTAAAGAAAAGATCAAACAGTTGTGTTTTCATGTTCGCTGATGGCAGCAAAAACACTGGAGGAAGCAGTGTTTCTCATGCGCTGTTGTGTGAACAGGAACATATAAGGACATATACTCTGCTATGCTCTATTCTCAGTGTCTGGTCCTTATATAAGAAATAGATCATGATCACTAGAAAATCCCATATGATTCATGTAACTGTGACACTTTCTTTGAAGTTATAGCTGCAGTTGTGCATGTTAATGTTAAACTTCATGTCACTGAACTGATAATTACTTTAGGGGAGGATTTTATTCGAAGGTTTATTTTGTAAAATGAAGGGACATCTTTTAGTGAAGGTGCATATTGCAGCAGAATACCCTCACCCTTACTGTTGCATTAAAACTAAAAATAAAAAAAATTGTCTTTGCATGTGTATAATGAAATTAGGAGAGCATTTGGTGCAAATTAAATTAAAAATCAAGAAGAATTAATACAAAAATGTAAATAAAAATAACAACAATCCACTCTTCCAGGTGATTACACACTCGTAAAAACATCAGTTTAATTATTGTATATGTCATTTATGTCAGTAGAAATAGAAATAATTCAACCTAAACACTACACACTGAACCTTTAACACCTTATGATCACTGCATGGACTTTTCTATGTATGCACGTTTGGATATGTGACACCATCATCATAGTGCACTTAAACAGGATAGTACATTATTACAGCATATCACAGGGAAATACATTGATATGCTGCTGTGTAATAAGTGGCGCTCTGTCCCACTGAATTGAGCCCATAATCGAAAGTTCATTTATGGCTTGTCCAAATCCACTTTTGTTAGTTTATTAATGTAAAAATGAAGGTCCCTGCACTGGAAACACCATTCAAAATGGTTGCACTTAGTCTCTTAATCAATTGTGGGGTTGTTCTGGATGTAATAAGCACTAAACTAATGAGGGTGCCGTCTCTCTCTTCGCTTTAAAAGCCACGCGCCCTCGCACTAATTGGTATATGGCTCTTAAAATGGTGGCTGTGCCAGGTAGTGTTTCACTTAGTTTGCGCACATACAGACAATGTGTGTGTGTGCGTGTGTGTGTGAGAGGGAGGTGAATGGTTGAATGGTGCAACAGGCGCAGAGTTGGATTCTAACCAAAGATGTCACATTCCCACGGCACATGTGTGCAGGACTGGCGATCCAGCGCGACGCCCACTCCACGCTCCAAGCGCCTGCAGTGTTTACACCCCCCCAGTCATGTCAAGCTGTCAGGGACGGTATGTTTGCACACACATGTGGATGAGGACCTATAGGGTGTTCTATAAACCTGGGTATGAAGAATAATCTGCTCTGTGACCAAAACAACACAAATAGATCACCATTATGGATTATTGAGGTTACATGTGCTTGTCAGAAAAAATATAGATCTAGCTATAGTGATTCATTAGCATTATGTCTTTGCATTGTGGATGCTGTGGGAATGCATTCCTGGAATATGTCAGTTACGGTGCCAGTTGGCTGGAGGACGCAGCCTCTCTGAGCCTGATCACAACAGACAGCAGGTGTTGATGAATTCATTTGACTTCCTTTGCATCTCAGTATGGATGCAACCTGTTTTCTTCGTGTCAGTGGCAGGAAGATGTGATGTGATGTGTGGTCTGACACGTGTGGCTGGAGGGATGAGAGGAGCTCCCCTCTGACCAGAGGGTTATGGGTTTGATTCCCGCCCCACTCTGCATGCTGAGGTGTCTTTGGGCAAGATTCTGGACACCTCATTGGCCCATGTATTCATAACTGGTGCAGATAGATAGAGGCACAGTATGAATGTTTGTGTGACTGGGTGAACTATACTGTCTAGGGGAAAATAGTGGATTAAAGGTCAAGGGTGGAATGTGACTAATTGAAGAATTGGAGGATTACTCAGAAAGATTAAATATATCTCACTTACTGGGCTGTCAATCATGAAGTCCTGCCGCCTTTTTACATGTATCTGACTATTTTTTAATTGTATTTTAATTCACCCTTTAAAGGTGCAGTGTGTAAGATTTGGTGACCTTCTAGAGGGGAATTTGTGTGTTGTATCCATCGCCTCACCCATCTGAGCATGCAGGAGAACCTATGGTCGACTTCAGTCGTCATTAAAACTCAGAAAATCCACTTTTACTACTGTAAAAACATGGCGGCCTCCGTAGAGAGGACCTGCTCCTCATGTAAATATACATTAATGGTCTCATTTAAGGGCAATGGAAAAAATGATAAATTTACATGATTATAAATTCATGAAAATGTCAGTATGTCATCGTTTCGCAATATTTTTGGAAGTGACAAAATCGTACACATTGCACCTTTAAAAAGGCAGCGCACAGTTTACACGTGCCTATAGAGGATTTATATACACAATGCCATGTTTTGTGTCATGATGCTTAATTAATAATTAGACTCACAGTAGTGTGTGTGTGTTTGTGTGTGTGTGTGTGTGTGTGTGTGTGTGCGCGTCTTACAGACGTGTCTCTCTGTCTCCTCTCACCAGTCTCCCCCTTGCTGATATCCTGTCCGTTCCTCGGCTTCCTCTAGATTACATGGTTGCCCGAGCGTGCGAGCATCGCTGTTGCCTGGCAACAGGTGCTTGACTGCCGTGTTTGTTTTTAGACTAATCAGAGGGAACGTGCAGATCAGTCGTCAATGACTGTTTGCGTGTCAGGTGGAGCCACAAATAGAGTGTTGTTCCCTGAGTAAGCCACGGATGGATCGCGTAGAGTCTTGATTTTGGGAGACTGGTGCGATAACCGCTCCGCACTCACTTCTGCTTCTCCTCCTCCTCAGGCCTCAGTCGAGCAGCTCTGTAATTGCCATTTCTGCCTGACTCAAGTGTCGTAATCCCACTGAGCTGATGAGCATGATTTTCTCCTCTGGCATCAGCGCCTGCTGCCCCCATCTCCTCAGTCAACAGTAGCCGTTTCAGCAGGCCCGATGCAGACGGCGCCACAAAGACGAGATAGTGTGTGTCTGCAGAGGGTTCAGATAAAAGCGCATTGTCATGGTTTCAGAGAGAGAGAGTGGAGCTGGAGAGTTTTCTTTCAGGGGATAAAGGTGTGAGAAAGTTATAAAAAAATACTTCTTTTGTGGTTGCGCCATGTTCTTGGAATTCAAAGGAGCACAAAGGAACTTCACAAACATGGTTGTTAATGGCGCCCCCTTTGGAAGTGAAGTAACATCATTGAGGGCAATACCTGACACGGACATCGGCCAACCACAGCCAGAGCTCCCTCCTGGGCTGGCGTGTGTAAGTCGCCATGGCAACCCATGGCGTGTGCACGCTGCCGTCACTCGTCAGGCCTGTGGAGCACATTCACACATCATAGGCATCACACTTGAGTCGTTCACCTGGGGAAGTGTGAAATGAGTTGCTGCACTTATAGTAGCTGTTCACAGGTCGTTGGCCCTAAAATCTACTTTGACGCAAAAAAAGTAAACCAAAGTGTTTTAAAATGTTCTTGAACATAGAAACAGCCATTGGACGTTGGGGAAGCAGAGAGTTTGCTATTTGGCAAATGTATCATCAAAAGCCAGTTTTACCACGGATGCGTATAGAACAGGATACCCTACCAACCACTGATATATGTATGTGTTATGTGGCTCGTAGAGCATGCTCAGTACGTCGCTCCCATAATGCATTGGGGCTACGAGAACGAGCGACCGCCATAGTAGCCCATTGAACATCAGAGTGCTCAAGCAGGATATGTGGAGGCAAAGGGTTCAGATCCCCCAAGAAGCCACTGGGACATCTACAAGATGAAGGGTATGATGAGTTACTTTTTTTGGGTGGGTCAAATGACTCCACAGCAACAGAAACCCCATCGGACACATTGAACTTCTCTAGCGTGACATTTCAGAGCCCCATGATCGACCGAAGCTAATTTTGCTGATGACTGTGTCACCTCCGTCTGTATCTTCTTCAGATCTCTGTCATCCTGACCACAGGCTCTCTTCTTCTCTGCTCGCTTTAAATGTTATGTGGGTGGTGAAATGGACTAATCCAATTCAATTAAGCAGAGTTCTTTGAAGATAGGTGACAATAAATATGCATGAACACACACACACACACACACACACACACACACACACACACACACACACTCACACAGAGTATACATTTTGTTTGATGAAACTGCTGATGTGGCTTTTTGAGCTGCCCTGACAGCCCAAAACTTCAGTGAGAGAGTAGCTGCACACACACAAATGCCCCCCCCCCCCACACACACACACACACCACACACACCCACACCCACACACACAGTGTTAATTAGTTTAGCCAGGTTAGTTTAGCCACTACCAAGAATAGCTCAAGACAGTGTGTGTGCGTGTGCGTGTGCGTGTGCGTGTGTGTACTTTGACTTTGTTGTGCGTCAGGTCAATAGGGACCTCAATCATATCACACAGGTCTTATCGACAACTTAAAAAACTTCCACGAGCCTCATTCGGAAATTGACATGCACTCGCGCTAATTAGATCCATGCTTCCTGACACCATGTTTCTTCATCACACATGCTCTCCACACTGTGATGGAGCAGTTTACAGAAGTGATTTAAGGTTCAATGTCTTGCTCAATGACACAGGGGCAACATATCAGACCACTGACAGTTTTGATAAGTGCCAAAGTGATAAGTCTTATCACAGTCTCAGACAAACACTCTAGAGCTGAAAATAACAATTTCTATTATGAGGGCGGTTCACCCGTCGCCATCTTGCCAATACTGACTCCACCTACTTCCTGGTTCATCCAAAAACAGGCATTAAGCTATCGATTAATCACATTTAACATACAAAAGCTACATTTGATCATTTTGATCAGATTATTTGAATATATGCCCTTGGACAATGCTCTTGCAAAGAACTTGCATGACAATGTGCCAATGGTTTTAAATAGACTTGAATAATCTATAGCCAAATGTGTTGCCAAAACAGATTATTTGTTGAGTTGCTGCAGCCCTAACACATACTGTAACTTGTCAGTATAGACCAAGCAGAAGCCTCCAGAGCCTCAAAACAGAAGCGGAACAATTTGCAGTTCAGAGTATGGCCACTAGAGGCTGGCTCCGGTCAATCCCCCATAGCCTGCCATGTTAAATGGCCAAATTTAGAGGTGAATTAAACATATTTAAATCCTGGTACAAATAATGGTTTTCTATATTATAACTTTTTTTTCTATCAAGGCTTGAAATTGTGCATAATAATGGGGTGTGGCCTCTTGAGTGACACCTGGGCCCCGACTAGTTCTGTGGAAGCTCAGATGGCACCATGGGCTCAACCCAACCTATGCTCCGACTCTTTTACCGTTTTAGGATGAACCAGGAAGTAGGAGGAGTTAGACATCTGCAAGATGGCAATGAGTGAACTGCCCACAATGAGCCTTATAAGCACTCTGCAGAAACCAATGGGTCTGGACCCTACATCCATCGTTATATACAGGACAGTCGATATGTCTAAAGCAGCAGTGCCCACACTTTTTCGCCATGTGAGCTACTTTTTAATTGACCAAGTCAAAATGATCTACCAACACCAGGGGTCAACATGTGTGTGTGTGTGTGCGTATGTGTGTGTGTGCATATTTATTGAAACTACAGCAAAAAAGAAAAAACATTTGTGGACCTGCAAAAAATACTTTTTTACAGTTTTCAATATGCTGATATACCAATTTAATTTTTTGTCTCTCTCACTCCATTTCTCATTTAGGTGTGTGTGTGTGTGTGTGTGTGTGTGTGTGTGTGTGTGTGTGTGTGCGTATCCGTTTCAGGCCACTTGCGGTGAAGCACGGCGCCGCCACTGCTGTGCCACCTCTGGCGCACGGGCAGAGTGTTCACATGCTGCGGCAGCTGTGCGCTCCTCTCTCTCTGTATCCGGTCGATCACGATCGACGTATTGGGCACCACTGGTCTAAAGTATAGACATGTTTCCCACACACTCTGTGTGTCTCACATGCACATGACTGTCAATGAAGTATGATATTATGAATTCATACCATAGATTGCAGTGTGCCCTTTAACTTTACCCTTATAATCTATTTTTTGTGTGTGCCAACACATAATGATCTGATCCCCTCTGTGAATATGTGTCCTTTACATTTCCTTTAGTCCCGTCCCCACACATCACAGATCACGAATCTCCGCCTTAAAAACAAAGCGATATACTCAAGCTTTGGTTGTTCATGCAAAGTTGTTATGCAGCTTTTGAACGACACCATTCTGAGGGGATTCTTCTCTCCGAGAGGGCTTATGTATTTGGAGAGCAGCAAATCCTGAGATAATAACATCAAAGTGACGTTTGTCTGCGTGGAAGTGGCTTTCATCGCTTTCACTGTTTTGCTCGACAGGGCTTTTCTTCCCCTCAGTGTTGCAAACTTAAAAAGAGCAAAGTTTCAGACATCTTGCCTTTCCGTGCACCTCGAGTAAAACCCCAAAATGCTGAGCTCAGCGAGTCTCACTCCAGCGATCGGGCTCTGATGACGGGGGAGTGTGTGATAATGCGGCAGAGTCGAGCCGGAGACGAGATGTTCTGCTCGAGGGCACCGGAGGCTGGTGTCTCTGCATATCCATATTTCAGTTCTTCAGATGGCACAGTTTTGACATCTGTCTGTTCTGTCGGGGCTGCAAAGCAACAACCAGAATGATGAGATTATTCCTCCTACAAAATACAAGTTGGCACATTGTGAATATTAAATGTTTGTTTTCTTTGCAGTGCTGGTCTTTGGTCCGTCCGTGGAGGCAGTGACTGTGGAACTTCAATGGTTTTGCTTTGAGATAACCATTCATTAGTAATACACAACTTTTGTAGCCTGTGCAACAACTGGCTGTATTTTATTGGACGTATGTATAAATGGGAATTTTAGGTACATGCTAGTTTCTCCCATTGGTTTCTGCAGAGTGCTTATGAGGCTCATAGTGGGAGTGTCTAACTCCTCCTACTCTCCAAAGATGGGCAAAAAGGCAGAATACACTCAAGAGTGTCATTCAAGAGGCCACGCTGGATGAATTCTGCACAATTTTAGACTTCGATAGAATAAAGATAAGCGAGTAGGAAAAAAATTCACCTCTGCACAGTTGTCATGGTAATAAACGGGACTGACGGAGACAAAAAAACGGCGTTTGTACGTTTTTAAACATGTTGACTTCACCTCTAAAGTTTGCCATTTTAGAATGGGAGTTTCGGGGGATTGACTCGCTTTTGGAAAAAGCCTCAAGTAGCCACCCTGTGAGCTGCACATTTTTCCACCTCTGTTTTGGACTCATCTGTTGGCACAAGAGGATGCAGGATGAAGGCACTGATCAAACCATTCACTAACAATGAAAAGGCAAACTATCGGTGGCAATAAGCGGTCAAGACATTTCTAAGTTCTTATAATCGCATGTTAATTTGTGTGTAAAATGAGTATTAGAAAGTACAGGAACTCCGTTTTGATATTTTTTAACCATTACATAAACTCTCCTGTCATCTGTATGTGTATTTTAAGTGTATTTCACACTTTGTTTTTTTTTTTTGTTTTTTTGCTGAACCTCATTATCATCATTCAGAACTCTGCTTAATTGAATTGGATTAGTCCATTTCACCACCCACATAACATTTAAAGCGAGCAGAGAAAAAGAGAGCCTGTGGTCAGGATGACAGAGATCTGAAGAAGATGCAGACGGAGGTGACACAGTCATCAGCAAAATTAGCTTCGGTCGATCATGGGGCTCTGACTGTGGTGGTTCGCCTTGTTTCTTAGCAGGGAAACTTGAGCACAGAAACTGACTGTGTAATCGTTACTATAATACATGCTGTAAAAATGGTTTGTTTTCAACCATCTCTTCAGAGATATCAAGAGGTTACGATCCATGAATATGTTTGTTTAACCTGTGGCTACAGTCTGAGTGTCTCATGTGGCTCTCCTGGTGGGATAATGGCCCTCCTCTGTCTCTAAATGCCTGGAAGCAAAGAGGTAAAGTGGGGCGGTGTTTCAGTGCTGCTGTTCAAAATGGTGGACATCGGGTAAACCTGCGACAATGGCAAAATGGACAATAGCTAAGACTGAGAGGGGTACAGGAGCTGTCCTCTAACCAGAATGTCATATGTTCAACTACCACCCTCCCCATTCCGGTCCTTGCACAAGATACTGACCCCCCCCATCATTGTTCCATGTACTCATACAGGCTATTTACCATTTAGACATGAGTTTGCAGCCTGGTCTAGATTCTAGACTAGTGATTCTCAACTGGTGGGTTGGGACCCAAAAATGGGTCGCAGGCCTTAGACCATGAAAAAAAGTTGCAGCCATGCTTTTATTTTGAAGGGGATTTTTACAGGAGTGTCATCCATTCATATTCCTTAACAGCAGGAGGCGATAAAGCTAACGTCATGCTAACATACACCGGCAATTTCACAGATTGCAAAGTTTGTGTACATATGCTAATTGATCAAGTGTAACACTGGCTGAATGAAATACAGATTTTCTTATATTGACGTGGGTCACGGCTCGTCATTAAAGGTGCAGGTGTGTAAGATTTGATGATATTCAGACGAGAAGTTGCATGTTGTATCCAACACCTCACCATCACTGTTCAGAGCATGCAGGAGAACCTATGGTAGACTTCACTTGCCATTAAAACTCAAAATATGTTTAGTATGTTCACTCTGGGCAGGAGAGGACACTCTTCTCATGTAAATATACATTAATGGGCTCATTTGAGGGTAATGGAAAAATAAAATGATGATTATAAATTCATTAAAATGTCTGTATGTAATTGTTTTGTAATGTTACACTTAATATGTAAGTGATAAAACTAACCGAAATCTTATACACAGCACCTTTAGTGTGTCCCAAAGCCAGACCAGTTGAGAACCACTCTTCTAGACCTCACCTTACAGTAAATTTGCAGTTGGGACCGACAAATAACTTGCTTAGCCACTCAGACATAAAATGTAGACTTTCATCGCATTCTTCCTCATTATTTTCATCTGAAGGAGGAGGCCAGAGATTCGAGCTCCGCATTGACAGCAGCTTCCACAGACCAAAGAGCAACGCAGTCGTAAAGAAATGTTGGGCTCGTAGCTAGTCCCTTTTTCATTCCACTGAAAAAGAAACACTTGCCATGTAACAGTGCGCTAAGTAGCTCTATTGTTCTTTCATCCCACACATGCCGACTGCACAACAGTCAACAAGACACCTCTCTTGTCAGGAGATGCTCGGGAAACGTGGGGGTAGGTGAGAGCGGCAAAGAAGCAGAAGTGAGAAAGTAAAAGACAGAGGGAATTTTTTCCAGGAAATTCACCTGGTGATGCACAATAACAACAACAACAACAACAGAACACTGATGTCCTTTAAGGCACACTGACTTTGTGTGACTTGAAAAGCGCCAAAAATAAAATGTATTTTTATTATTATTGTTATTGTTATTATTATTATTGTTGTTGTTATTATTATCATCATTATTATTATCATTATTATTATTATTATTATTATTATTACCATTAATATTATCATTATTACTATAACTTAATAATAGTAATAATAATACAAATAATAATAATAATAAACATTACATTTTACTCTCCATTAGCTGCATTTTGATTAAAAACCAAAAAGGTGACATAACGTACATGCTTGCCCCATATGTACGGATTTTCTTCTATCTGTGAGATGGCAGGTAAGGAATGTGAATAGACAGCACTCCGGTGCCCCGATGAAAAAGCCCCTTCATAATAAAAGCACAGGATTGTTTTTTTTATATACTTGTTTTTCCCAGTCAAAGGCCCACTGAAAGAGTGTTTGCGACCCACTTTTGTTAAGAAGTGAAGGTTCTCACACAAGTTGAGAGCCACTGCTTGAGGGGGAATTGAGTTGAGTGCCATTAAAGAGGGGGCACAGAGCCACTTTGACCCAGCTGAGCCATTACCATCATCACCTGGAGGCTCTGTGGCCCCAGGAGCCGAGGTGCTGAATCTTCCCAGGATTAGTTATTCTGGCTTCTGATGATACTGCTTAGCGTTAGCGGCGCTGCCTTGTCATCATGGCAAAGCTCTTTTGCTAAAGGGGGGGGAGCCCCGGGCCCCCGCTGAGTCTTTCATTAGTCGCTCAGAGAGAGGATGATTACCGAAGGGGAACCCACACAAACAAGCGAGCTGACTGCCTGACAGAGTTGGGATCTAGAGAAACAAGCAAGACTTGTTGGTGCTTCTTGTACTGGGAGAGGAGAGGAGGTCGCTTGCCTGCTCGATACCGACCCCAGCCTCTTCCTGACCTGCTCTTGTCTCCTGCCCTTGGTAGCCTGAATTCTGTTTCTACCTGACTATGAACCCTGCCTGATCCTGATTGCTTGTGTTGTGACTCCAGTAAAACTTGCAAACACGACTACCTTGTCCTGCTTGTTTGTACTGCGTTTGGGTCCTAACCCCACCCGTTACAATATGTATATTTACATGAGGAGCAGATCCTCTCTAGTGGACATATTGTAACTATACTACCATCTTTTCAGTTTTAATGACAATTGAAGTCTGCCATAGGTTCTGGTGAGGGTGAGGTGATGAATACAACATGCAACTTCACCACTAGATGTCACCAAATTTTACACATTGCACCTTTAAAGAGAACACAAATATTTCCTCACATTACACTGATTTTTCACTGATATTTTTAGCTTTAGCAATTTTTTGTCTCCTTTCCATGGTTATTAATTCCCATGTCAATTTCAGTGATTAGTTACATTTGGCAGAGGAGCCCCCACCCCTTTGCTGCATCTTGGCAGCAGAGAAGATTCTGCAGGGGAAATTAATCCTCTTTAAAAGGGCACCAATTCATTGTGACTCCCCTGTAACATTGTCAGTCCACACACGTCCCCTGTATCTCTTTAAAACCTGGGGTCCATGTCTGCTAAATGCATATGGTGAAAATGTGCTTTTGAGAGATAATTGTATGGAGGGAGAAGGAAGCAATGCTCTACTTTTATCTCTTGGAACAAACATAAACAATATGAAACTCATTCCACCAGTGCTACAACCCAGAGTAGAACTATTTTACTGGAAGCTTCTGCTGCTGACCATGTGTAGTGATCATCACACTGGGTGCAACACCGTGATGACTATCAATGGACACTAGCATCGTCCACTGGCCCAAGCTTGGGGGGGGTGGGGGGTGCGCACGGATCAGGGAGCTGCATAACAGAGCATGTGTCTCTGCAGTGTTTCCTCTTGGTTTATAGCTTGGGCCTGCAGACAGATACCGACACAAACATGGGAATCATGAAGCCATGTGTTTCTTTTAATTACAACAGTCATCATTAGACTTGAACTATTTTCCGACGCGCGGGGGAATGTTCACGTGTGTGTGTGTGTGTGTGTGTGTGTGTACGCGCGTCGGGTCGGTCAGAGAGTGGAGGAGAGGAGACAGAAATCACATGCTGACGTTTAAATAAGATACGTTTTATAGTTGAGTTAATAAAATAACACGTTATGGACCTGTTCTATAGAAAAGGTAACCTTCAATGACGTCTCTTGTAATCTTGTGCGATATAGAAAATTTGATTATTTTGATCCTCCGGGGGGGGTGGGGGGGCAGTGCCGTTGGGGGGAGGGCAGCCCTCCAATAGAGTGGTAGGGGAAACACTGCTCTGTGTGCGTGAATTGCTCAGTGTGTGTCTCTGTGTGTGCGCGGATCTGCGAGGGGGGTGGCGAAGTGTTGAGGAGGGTGGGCCGCACGGATCGGGCCACTGCATTACAGAACGTGTGTCTCGGTGTAAGCGAATCACTCGTGTGTGGGGTGGTTTTCAAAAGTGGGACATATATTTTAAAGGCCAAGAAAGCGAGGGAAGTGCTGCTAACTTAGGCTACCAGACACAGCTGTGTTCCCTCCAATGTAAACATCAAGCATGACAGAATCACACACCCAGGAAATGGAAGCATTTCAAATTAAAAGCATGTTTTGGCAAATTATTTTTCTAGCTTCATGTATAAAATGGAAAAACTGGTACTTGACTACGTGGGCCATATTGAACACCGGTGTGGGTCGGATGTGGCTCGTGGGCTGTGAAGTGCCCGGGTCTGGTCCAGAGTCTTTACACATGATGAGACATGTTATTTATAACAAAAGGGAAAAAGATCTTCATCACTACAAAACTGTACAAAGAGTTAAAGGTGCAGCAACGTCGCCCTAAGTCGCTGAAAACAACTTGTCCAACGTTAAAATTTGATGAAATCCAGAGATGGGCAGAGCTGAGGGAGTTTTCTTTTTTCGGCTGTGTCTGAAGACTGACTGACCTGACAGGACCATTTACCCTCAGGCGGAGAGTTTGTCCTTTGGCATCACTAAACATCACCACGGCGACGGTGACACTGTGTGTGTTGGTGTCTTGTTCTGTCTGACTTAGCTCACTCACTCACTCACCACATGTATCTTTGATTCAGCTCTCTCAAAGAGGACAGACCACAGTGGATAGTTTTACAGGACAGATGATGATGATGATGTGCATATACATCATGGATGGGACTTGTGTTATGGCTTTTAGTACTTTTGCTGTAGGATTGTGTTTGTTTATATGAAAAAATATGACAAAACAGCAAATTATACACATTGAACAGCATAGTAAATAACTGATACATGATACATAACTATGATTTTATTTTGAAATTCTTCCATTTCCTGTGTGTGTGTGAGATTCTGTCGTGCTTTGTGTGAGGATGGAGCTCAGCTGCGTACCGTAGGCTACGTTCACAACCCCTCCCCTCGCTTTCTTAGCGTTCAAAATAAAAGTCCAACTTTAGAAAAATACACCCACATGCTCTTGAACTGAGTGTTTAAGTTTATTATTTTGTATGGTTTTGTATGCCCCCCCCACACACACACACACACATGCACACTGCAATAATAGCACTGCTCTCCATGGAAATGTCCGTTACCCTATATGCGGTGTCATTTGCAGCCTCTCTGGTCCTTCCCATGTAGCATTAGTGTAATGCAGAGCATTAACAGCCTGACCCACACTGCTGACACAGCCATCCTTGTGCCTGTAATGTTTGCAGTTTAAATATCAATGTTGAACTATCTGAACATGGCCGTCAGAGCAGATCATAATCTAACCAGGCAATAATCTGTTACAACCCCATGAGTGTCTCAGCCCCCCAACCCTGTGTACCACACTGGAATAGACCACTATTAAAACATGTTGTAATAATGACCGCCCCTCGCTCAACACCCAGTGCCTAAGTAGAGCAGTGTTCCATATTTATGCATCCTTCAATGTTAGTACGTGGGGCAGGAGTCATATAAAAAGTCATTTTACTAGTTGCATGGGGAATGTTTGGCAGTAAAATGAAAATCTGTGCCCTATAAAAAAAACATGAATGGTTTTGGCTAATTGTGTAATCGTTTATGTAAGCAGAGAAAATCGAATGTGTTTCTAATGGGGAAATAAGTAAACACACTGCACAGTGGGTGACTACTGATCTTCCCAGTGCACTTGATGTAATAATTAGACATGCAGGGGTTTTAAACAGCTGCTGCAAATGAGATGAAGGAGACATATTAGATAAGTGTGTGTATCAATGATGACAGGACATTGGGGCCAGGGGGGAAATTAAACACTTTCACTTCCACTAAACAGGCCAGCTGACCCACACACTTAATACCCGACTTCGAAACAAAAGATTGACGTTGATTCCCTTCCTTGTTTATGCATCATCAAAACTAACCACGAGGGACCATGAGGCTGTAGGTTGGATAAACGCACATTTAGCTGTGCAGCTGACAATGTGTTAATGTCTGATGAAGTGTTTTCCTCTGGAGGAAGAGTGTTAACACAGTTACATTTGAGACAGCTCAGATGGTTTCGCTTGTTTTCTCTGTCATTTAGTAAAGTCCAGTGTTTAGTTTTTTTGCTTTTTCCTGGAGTCAAGTTATGTTTTGGCTACTAATGAGCCTCACTGCATATCTAAAGGGCAGCTTTGTGTGTGTGTAAGTGTGTGTGTAAGTGCGTGTGTGTGTTTGAGGTGAAAAGCAAAGATTATGATGAATTGATTTCTAGTCTGTCTCTGTAGCCACATTTTGATTTTCTGTTTTTTTTTTTCGCATTTTCACTATTTTGTTTTG
>JAFBJT010034014.1:47884-68217 GCA_016785325.1 Chascanopsetta lugubris | reverse complement strand
TATTAAACATGTATTTGTAAGTTAATCTTAAAGCTACAAAAAATAGAATTTGTCAAGTTAATATACCAAGACCTCAGGGTTAATTGGAATATTGATTAATCTATCTTGATATAAATAATTACCAATACCAATAGTTAACCAATATGGCTGGTAATGGAATGACTCCTGGTTATTTTTGTATTCATGCATTTTGCATTTAATATTATGTACTTATTTGTTGTTGATGTAATTTTATTCTATTTAATTTAGATTTTATTGAATTTCATTTCTTAATTTTAACTATTTTTTGTCATTTGATTCTGCTTGTGTCTTGATAACATTGTATGAATATGGATGTGTTGTATTGGGATATGGATTGTTATTACTTGTGCAGGTGGTTGAGTGGTCAGATAACCATGATTGGAACCAAAATGATTTATAAACACATACAATCTGTCTAACCCGTTTTGATATCCGAACATTAGCTGAAGGTCAAAGCAACAATAACAACACAGTGAATGTTTTCTAGATTCATCATTAACTTGGCTGGTTCCCAAGGAAGAATGTGAACGATGAATTGGACTCTATATACATAGTAAAGTACATTTACCACAAATGGGCCTGAAATATTTTTGGAATGTTTTGCAAAGTTGCCAAGGTCTATGAGCATTTTTTCAGATTTGTCCAGTGATTCAGCACTTGCAGTTTCTCTGTCCTCTGTGACCACTTAGTGCTCTCCTTTCATTGCGGTGCTGCAGAAGCCCGGTCTTGTTGTTTTCGAAATAACTGCCTCTGGGTGTGCTGAGTGGGGAGACTTCCCTGTAAGTGCCTTGATTTACTTTAATTGGAAATAAGGGCCCACAGACGAAGGCCACAGAAAGCATGGGAATGTGAGTGTGCGAACACTGTTTTCCTCCCGCAGGCCTGTCCAGCAGGATACAGCTCTTCCCCTCAGACTTGCAGCATTTTTCCCCAGTGGCCACTCACGTTACAGCAACGAAAAATCCCTATGTGGCCCAAAAAGCATTTTTCCCAACTCAACTTCCATAGACTTGAATGGGGTCATGTGATCAATATCCTGTTTTATTTATACATCTATGGCACAAAACCTTCAGATTTTTTTTCAAAATAAATGTCATGTCAGGCAGATTTGATGGACCAGACCTAGGTTGGGAGCTCTTATTTATTCTCTTATTTTGACAGAAGAAAGTTCAAATATTATTAACCAGCCCTCCTCACAAGTTGCTATTTATTTAATTTTTTTTCTTCCTGTTTTTGATTTGATGGTGTTCCAAAAGGAGAATACAATGCGTATGAAAGGGAGACGAATATGAGCTTTGACAACAGAAGTGGAAATAACGCAGACATGTGCAGTGAGGATTATTTGATCTCAACCAAGCAGACAAGATTAGAACAAGTGTTTACGTGGACACTAACCGATTAGTTTATCTGCCTCCATATACCACCTCCATCTTTCATAATGTTATATTTAGATGTGGAGCTTCTCTTTCTATTGTTAGTGTCCCTTTAAACAAAGTGTCCCCCCCCCCCCATCACCTGCCGGGTGAAGTCTCTCGAGCTCCAATTTGTCCTCGCTCTGTCTCTCTTTAACACTCTGACCCTTGACCTCCCTCCAGTTTATTCAAGCAAGTTTAATGAGCAGTAATGGCTTTAATCCATCTTGGTCTCAGACCCTCTCCTCCAGAGTTCCACAATATTTCACCAACTTATTAGACGCCACTTGTGCCTTTTATAACTAATTTCTGAGCCACATCCCTGTGGACTGAGTGAGTCACACATAAACACGCACTTTGATGATGCTCATCCATTACCACATCAATGTGTAGAACTATTTTTATTTGGTCCTATATTATTGTAGCCTTAAAGGGTTCATTTAGATACTGACTCCCCTCAGTATTCAATGCATTCTGTCCAAGTGTCATTACAACGCAGTGGAATCGGTAGATAAGACCTGCTCCTTATATACATAAGTATAATTAATGCATTGTAGGTTAATATAAAGAAAAAACATATACCAGCTGATGATAATACAATATTTTTGCAAGTAGAAGTGGAAACAGTGTATCTTGAGGCTTACACACTCATGATGGGGATTCTGGTTCTTTTTAGCCCGATCATTTGGCTCAGCTCACCAAGAAGAGCCGGCTCTTTTGGTTCCCGAATGGCTCTTTTTCATTTTTTCACTCATACCTTTTAAAAATTGAACTGTTTTGACTTCTGATTTGTATGTGTACACATATATCACTTAAAAACAAATGGATAGATAGATAGATAGATAGATAGATAGATAGATAGATAGATAGATAGATCTTTATTAATACCTTGGGCAGTTCCCTCAGGAAATTAGGGTTCCAGCAGCACAAGGAAATACACATAAGAATAACAACACAATAGAATTTAGTTTTGGTTCGCATGTAGAAGTATCTTTGACTTCTTTTAAGAAATATTGCCATCATACCAGGAACCACTCTGCTGCTCCGTTGCTGAACATGCAGCCTGAGTGAAACCTGTTGCAGAACTGTGGTACCAAGCTCCTCATGCAGCTGTTTCATGGATGTAGAACCTCACCCCTGTGATGGTTCACTGCCACATAAACACACTCCGTGTTGTGCTGCGTCCATGTGAGTGATACTGGTATGGACAGTTGGAGGCTACAGGGCAACAACATCCTCCAGTAGAACACAATGGAAGTTGACAGCGTGTCTTCTTGTAGCCTGAGTCCACACATCAGTCTCCTGATGCAGTGTGAAACACCTGCAGCTGGAATGCTCCTCTCTTTCTCTTCACCTATTTTTTTAATGATGAAACCATAGCTACAGTTTCATTATAGTTCCCTTAAACTCCTTCTATTCAGGCCGACCTGCTGTCCCAGTCTCTTCTGATTGGTCGAGTGCTCCCTGCTGATACAGGAAGTGTTCGGCACATTGACGTGATTGATTCAAAGAACTTATCGCATGAGGCAGTAGATTGTTCTCCGTGATAAAGGGTGCGCCCTCTTCTGGGGAACATTGGTATTTTTTTTCTTTTTTCAACTCTCTATTGAAAAACATACAATATCCATCCATACAAAACATAGAAATGCCATATTCATTATACTTTAAGCAATAAGGAGAGGAAAATAAAATAGAAATGAATATACATGTAATAAATATACAAGGCACAGTGATTGCAGTATCTATAACACTTGATAGTGGAAATGAAAAGTACAAATAATAATCAATAAAATGAGTTGAATAGTTAAAGAAAATAAGCGAGAGATGACTCTGAGATTGGAACATTGGAATTTTTTATCACCTGGAAAAAGCAGGATAGTCAAGTCAAGTCATCTTTATTGTCACATATGCTGTACATGCACGACATACAGCATGAATGAAATTGCAGTCCTCTCGGACCTACGGTGAATAAACAAAAGCTACAAGTAACAATTAACAATATACACAACAATATACAATGTAGCATATTATTACTACTTATTTAATCTTCCTACAGACCTCTTCTCCTCAAATAACATTTTATATTCTAAACAAACCCTCACCACTCTGCCTTTGTATCCTCTGTAGACTCTGCTGTCATGGCTAGAAAGCTCATTTATCACACCATTATGTCCCATTCCGGCTTGAAACATTTCCAGTTATGATCTATAAATAGTAAGACTTTTTCTTATTTTTATTTTTTTTAAACCTGTCCTGCCCTAATCCTGCCCCCACTGTGTCCTTTGAACCTGTCTCCGGGGTGCACCCTCTCCTCAGCAGGTTAGAGCCCTTATATCAATTTAATAACATGGATGTTTCATAGACCTGAGCCTACCTTTTACCCAACAGTACATAAAGTGTCTATCCCAGCCTTTTCCTCCAATCTGCACCAACAACTGCCTGCGCGTGGAGGTATAAGGCTGATCTGACCCATAATCCATCCCATAATATCTCAAGAACAGGTTAGGGCTGTGTCTGTTTTTCCCAGTTGCTCTCATAGTTCACTGACGAGGTTTGTACCATACATGCACAAAACTAGGATTTTACTTTTCTAATGAAATAGAGCAGTGATTTTCAACCACTGTGTGAATGATCATCAGGGGTGCCGTGGGAAAATGTCCAATTTCACTTAATTGGTCTAAAAAATGTGAAAAGTGATCAATCAGTATCTGCAAATAATATGCCATTGATGAGTGTCTGTGCTGAACTCTTTTTCAAAGTAATGCTGCGCCCCTCTAACGACACCCCCTGGGGGATCGAATGAATTAAATGTTCTACATCGCACCAGATCAGACAGACGTCATTGAAGGTTAAGCATTAGAACATGTTGGTGTTATTTCTTTATCATTCTATATAAATATTCATTTCTGATGCATTTATTTAAACGTTAGACTCTTATTTTTTATTTAATTATTTAAAGTCTCAACAAGTGGATGCAGCATCTCCACAGAAAACTCCCGGAACGATCACTGTCTGTTTAAGTCCACAGTCCTCTCACCCTGATCAAACAGGACTGTGCATGTCTTGAATTCTCTGGGTCCACTGTTTTTATTCCACATGGTGGATGTGTGTGCGCGCGGGTGGGTGTGGGTGGTGCGCGTGTGTGTGTGTGTGTGTGTGTGTGTGTGTGTGTGTGTGTGTGTGTGTGTGTGTGTGTGTGTGTGCCTCATGGACTCTGTGTGTGTCACATGAATGTTCAGAGGGATGATGTGACCTGAGTTAAGTTATTTTCATTCTGTTTATATTGTTCTTAATAATCCAGACTTTATACAAACTATCAGGGATTCAAACAGGGAGTCAGGAGGTGACACAGTGTGTATCGATCAGTTTTTTTTATTCAAATCAAAGTTTCCTCCGTGTCCTCTCTGATGTCGTGAATAATTAAATATTAACGTTGTATTTGCGCTATTGAAAATATATTTTTACAAAGTCATTCAGGCATGTGACGTCGTTGGAGTTTATAATATTATTTCCAAACATTCCTGTGTGAGTCAGAGGTTGTCCGTTTGCGGTGGATGCGCAAAGTGTCACATCACCTCGACAGCTGTTGTAAGAACGTACGTAAAGTACAAACATTTTCCCATCAAATACCCCCCCCCCCCAACATTTTGGTTGGTTGTGTGCTGCAGCATTTTTGCAGTGGACAAAATGTGCCGTGACTCAAAAAAGGTTGAAAAACACTGAAATAGAGCAGATCTTTATTCTGGGATTTCAAAATAAGAGAAAAGTCCACCTACTCAGATGAACTATTTATTGGTATTTAATCAATTAAAATAATTTTCTTGTTAAAGGTGCAGTGTGTAAGATTCGGTGACCTCTAGAGGTGAAGTTGCATGCAGTATCCATCACCTCACCCTCACCCTTCTGAACATACAGGAGAACCTATGGTCGACTTTAGTTGTCATTAAAACACAAAAGATGTTTAATATGTAAAAACATGGCTGCCCACATAGAGAGGACCCGCACCTCACGTAAGCATACATTCATTGGCTCATTTAAGGGCAATGGGACAAAGCATTGATATTTAGGTGATTATAAAATCATGAAAATGACGGTATGGAATTGTTTTGTAATGTTTTAGGAGTGACAGAAATGACTAAAAATGCACACACTGCACCTTTAAAGATAAGCTCTGCAGAGTGCTTATGAGGCTCGTATCTTGCAGATGATGGCCCTATGTATAAGCACTAGACCTGGACATTTTTATACCACACCTCTGTAGTGAATGTATATATATACATATGTATGACTGGATGCCCTGATGAAGCTGCAATGATGAGCTTTTCACATAATTCACAAAATGAATATTGCAGGGACCCCTGGTGGATTGATGGGGAAAGATACAGTAATAAGCTGCTTCTATAGATGTTGCAACAGGAAGTGTGTCTCATTTGCGCTCGTATACACAAACACGTCACTGAGGCTCTACAGTAGTATACACTATCTTATATAACAGTTTGTGATACGTGTGGCCCTAAGGTGATGTTGCAGTTGAACACACTTCACAGCCTCCACAAATAATTGACTTGTGAGAGTGTTGTTGCACACACACACACACACACACACACACACACACACACACACACACACACACACACACACAGACCCACATGCACTATTTATAGCAGTGGGTTAGCAGCGCTGTGATGTCTTGTTCTCTTCTGCTGCAGGTTTGAAGTCACAATATGTCATTTTCCACTCTCCCACATTTGCCACATGCTCGTTAGGCACTTAGCAACGATGCTCTCGTTTCATTCCATATCTGCTAATTCAGGTCACACTGAAAGAAATACAAATGTGTTTAATGCATGGGTGGAGGAAGCTGCTTGCTATAGCGCTGTGCACTGCACTTTCTCTTGCCTCTACATATTTTAGGGCATGCAAAGAACCCATATGATGCCACGGATGTAAATAGTCCACTGACGAGCTTGAGACACGGACAAGAGGTGTCCTGCATTGGAGGTGGTGAAGATGTTATCTGATGCCAGATATAGGAAAGATAAAAGTCTATAATGTCTATAGAAATGTCTATTACTACAATATTAGGTGCACTTTGCTTATCTTAGTGAATTACCAGTCACCAGTTATGGAGGACCTGGTAGATATAAGAGACGTGGCCCTATTTAATGCCAATCATGGGGCCTCTGTAATCATGCCCACTCACGTCACTCTCCGACTGAGTGGTCCCTCTGAGTCGTCTAGGAATTTCATGTCAGCGCCCACATTATCGGCTTGGAGCAGCCACACCTCCTGTGTGAGCCAGGGTCTCATTTGTTTTCTCTGCTCACTGTGAAGGGCTGCAACAGCCAATGCATGTATCTGTGAGAATAGCATAGAACAGAGCTTCCGCTGGTTCAATTGTGGTGTTGCAGCCGAAAAAGTTGTTTATGATATTACAGTATTATCCAGAGAAAACCTGCTGTCTTATCAAGAAACTAAAATTGACGTGAAACCAAACAACTTTATAATCAGTGTGTCAGGAAAATAATTCAAAGGTGCAGTGGGACTTTTATTTTGAAGGTGAAGCAAGTGCGTGGGGGTGGGCTTGATTGAGCTCCATCAGCCGCATGTACAACATGAAAAATCTCTTCCCACTCCGCCTGCACCACAATGCAGCTGCAGCTATGTAAACATCAAGCATAAACTAATCAGGGGAAGGGAAGCATTTCAAAAGTAAAAGCATGTTTTTCAATAGCCTCATGTGTAAAACAGTGCAGCTCGGTCACGACCCTGCCTGCCGCAGTGAACGACAGTGCGGGCCGGATATGGCTCTGTCATATTCTATACCTGCTAATAGATCAGCCGTCACTCTCCCTTTAAGACATGCTCAGGTATGACCTCTGAGAGTGTGGTGTGGACATTCTTGTGGACATTATCGCTGGAGCACGTTGGTGATGGGCTGGCGATGCAGCAGTCAGTGCTAGATATCAGATTGTTTTCGTTTTACAGCACATCAACACGGGCATCAGCTCTTATCACCAAAATGCCCAGTGTCTTTTCCTTGTATGGTTTTAACCAGTATTTCATTCCTGTTCTCACATAAGCTAATTCAAACCATCTCTGCCAGGGGTGCCATTTACAGCCAAATTTGACCTCAAGTGGGTTGGACCAGTAAGATCATAGCATGATGACCCAACAACAACAACAACAACAACAACAACAACAACGGTTTCCCTTTGTTTTAGTACAGAAAAGTAACAACACCCCACCCAACACCATCACCACCACCCTAATGCCTGAGAATATCAGTAGTATTATCCACTATTCAGTGCATGTCTGAGAGCAGCTCAGTTGTCTGACTGTAAAGTGAACGGATGTCTGTGACCTTTTCGGCTTGCCAATATATTCATTTGACATCCTTCCATTGTTTCACTCTTGTCATGAAATTGCAATTAAAGCTCCATTCGGGGTAACAAAAAAAAGTTTGTGAGAATAACAACATATCTGACAGGGTAGAGCTTTCTCTTCTCTATCTTCTCCATTCTGTTGTTCATGATAGATTTCCAGTTTCCCCTGTTCACATTTATGTTCCCATCATGAATTATTTCAGTCGGCCTCGTCTCGTGAACTGACATCTGCTTTATTTAGCTGCTTGTCAGTGCAGCACATACTCTCTGGCTGGGTTTGTCAGGTTAAGGGAAGAGTCCAGGTACAAGTGTGTCAGCTGTACTAGGGCAGGTAGAAGGTCTGACAGCGGCAGACACCACCACCACACATCAGTACCACAACATCAGTTGTGCCTAGCCAACTATATTAATCTCATATATTTATTTAAAAACACATTTTTTAACGATCATCTCTGAAACTGGACTTTATGCATCACATCTAAGATTTCCATTCAGTCACATAGAGTCTCATAGAGTCACATTACACAAACTTCAGATCATTAGAATGTGTTTGGATTAAATAATATTAAAATTGAAACGTAACTAGTAATATGACAAGTTACTTCACCCAGAAAGTAACTATAGTTTAGTTACAGCATATAAAAGTAACTCGTTTCTAAGGGGGGGTGGGGGGGGGGTCTATTGCATTACTTCTTTCAATGTGCAAAAATGTCAAATAATTTGGCCCTGCCCCCTTAAATGTTTAATAATTTATAATAAAACTGAATTTTAAATAAATCTATCAAATGGACATAATGAACATTTTACATTCTTATTGTGTCATCTTATTAAGTAAAAGACATGTTTGTATTTACGGTGCAAAATCTCAGTATCACTCTATATTCAGTCAATATCACAATAACGTAAAGGTTTACATTTTTTAATGGCCTTCTAAGCTGTAGTTTCCTACATAGATATTTTTAAGATAGCATCTGATACACTGGTCTTTTTTTTGTTCCATTATGTTCTCCGTTGACTATGTATGAACCATAAACGATGTAACAGAGGATCACAGATACGTTGCACAAGCATAAGAGGCAGCAGAGCGCAGGTGTGATTGAATCAAAAAAGAAAGTGTATGCTTGAGGTCAAAGGTCAGACACAGTGAAGCAGTGGGCTGAAGCCGGCAGCTGCTCAGGCGCAGAGAAGCAGATTCAGTGAAGGCAGGAGCCTGACGGATGGACGACCCCTGACTCACATTTAGCATGATGGAGGGTGAGGAGCAGCTGGATGGGCAGACGACCAGGTCAGCGGAGGGTGGGATGTGCAGCTCTGAGGCCCGGTGTGTCCCAATTTGTGGGAGTGGATCGTTCATGGTGGGAGGACACGGCCTGACCTGTTTCTGAGGAATGTGGGACAACTTGACACGCACATGCTGCCGGAGATCGAGGATACAATCAACAGGTGTTTTCTATTGATATGAGAAACTACCAACTGTTGCCTTCACTTGCTCCACCCTCCACCAGCAGCCTTGAAAACCAGGAACTGACTTATGTCGTGGTAAAATGGGGTAATGTTGGACTTTTGAATAACTGTGAGCAAGTTGCTCTCTTATGTTGTTATATTTCAGAATGCAGGGCATAACAAAGATGAGTCATCAAACAGCTAATTGGCTCACATTGATTCGAACGTCACGGATGGATCGTTTTAACCCCCCCTGTGGAGCTAAAGCCTCTGCAGACGTCAACTCTCTGACTGTGATGTCTCAGCATGTGCAGCCGCTGCCACCGGCAAGGAGATCAAATACGAAGAAGACGACAGGGTTCTCTGATCTAAATCTGAGTATGTGCAGATCACAGGATCACATCAGTGTCTGCACTGCAGCATGAGCACCACTGCGCTCTGAACTGTCAATCATCACAGCGGGATGATACCCCCCCCTCCCCTCCCCAGGTGGGGAGGGGGGGGGGGTGTATCGCCAGTACAGTGGGCGCTATCGGTATTGTGGCCTTCTCAAAACAAATGTCAAGATGTCGTCAGCCTGCAGAGGAATTTGATTATCTACGAAAAAAATTTAACGTGCAGGTGTGAAAGGGAACAAAAGGAGATCTAATTGCCGTAAAGAATAATAGTAATATGTTTTACTACCCCCCCATCACTGCACTGATCGACTGTAGTGACATGTTACATAAAGTATGACAGTTCCACATCAGTGATGCAGATGGTGCATCACTATCATTTCTTCTTCCCTATTATCTAAATCTACAACTAGTGCAACACCTCAACCTTAAAGGTGCAATGTGGCATTTTTTGACATCGAGAGGTGAAGTTGCATGTTGTATCAATCACCTTGCCCTCACCGTTCTAAGCATGCAGGAGAAACTATGGAAGACTTCAGATGTCATTAAAACTCAAAAGATGTTTAGTATTTCCACTCTGGGCTACTGTAACAACATGGCAGCCCCCGAGGACCCGCTCTTCATGTAAATATACATTAATAGGCTCATGTAAGGGTAGTGGGAAAAAATACATTCACGTGATTATAAATTCATAAACATGTCAGTAAATAATTGTTTGTAATATTATTAGAGGTGACAAAAAATGACCAACATCTTACACACTTCACCTTTAACAATGTCATCTGTGCTCAGTGTCAACACAGAATCCATTATCAACTGCACATGGAGCTTTTGATTAGATCAGCAGATACCTTTTTTTTTTTTACATGACTTGGTTTATTGAGGGGCAGACACATGGCTGAAGTACATTATCGCAGTAACCTTAGCTCTGCTGATCTCATGGCGTTTCCTTGGCACCAGCTACACACACTGAATTTATAATGATTTGATCGGGGCTCGGTACCGCTTCGACCTCTGCTGTCGTCCCCAGCTGTTTGCAGCGCGATCACACCGTGGCCTTTTAAAAGCCGCCGTGTCTCAGAGGGCCCTCTCGTAGAAGGCTGCGCAAACTATAAATCCTTAATGATGTCTACATCAGGTCAGTCGTGCAGGGGAGGCGGAGTTTAACTCCACCTCGGTTGTTCATCATGCAACTATTCTCCTCAGAAGTCAGCATGAGGTTGTTATCGATCATCCTGTCTCCTGTCCGACGTGTTTTGGAGATGGAATGGCTCTGACCTCCTGACCCCGCCCACTGCCGCTTCATCTCACCTGCACTTCTGCCATCGATCGATGAGGGTTTGATTCCTCTCCCCATGTTTCCCCGCCTATAACGTTTGATTCGATACAGCCACACATTCATCAGGAGCTTGCGAGGCAGCAGGTGTTGCTTCACCTCTTCTCCTCCTCCGCTCCGAGTTCATCTGAATTGCAAATCTGTGGAGACAGGGACACGAAATAGAAGCCGTGGATTGGCCAAGCAAGTTCCTCGTTGCACTCTGGGTGATGGGAAGAGAAGAGGGTTAGATGGAGCAGTGACGCACGCACACACACACACACACACACACACACACACACACACACACACACACACACGTGCTCACGCATACACACTTTTTTTGATATTCTATTTTAACTGTCCCAATTAATACCCTAACCCTTACTTTAACCTTAAAGGTTCAGTGTGTAAGATTTGGTGACATCTAGTGGTGAAATTGTATGTCCATCACCTCACCTTCACCCTTCTGAGCATGCAGGAGAACCTATGGTCGACTTCTGTTGTCATTAAAATCAAAAACATTGATAGTACGTCCACTACTGTAAAAACATAGGGAGGACCTGCTTCTGATGTAAAAGTGTGTCACACATTGGGGTGATTATACATTTGTAAAAATGTCTATATAATTGTTTTGTGATTCTCTTTCTATAGATAGAAGGGACAAAAATGTAACAAAGTCTTACACATTGCACCTTTAATTAAGTGAGTTTGTTCTGCTACCGTAGTGAGGACACTCATTGACATGATACATTCCCTTGTCACTTCCGCTAACCTTAACCATTCCAACTAAGAGCCTAACCCTCACCTTAAAGGTGCAGTGTGTAAGATTTGGTGACCTCTAGAGGTGAAGTTGCTTGTTGTATCCATCACCTCACCCTCACGCTTCTGGGCAGCAGTATAAACTATGGTAGACTTCAGTTGTCATTAAAACTCAAAAGATGTTTAGTACGTCCACTCTAGTATGACTACTGTAAAAACAGGGTGGCCCTGTAGAGAGGACCTGCTTCTCGTGTAAATATACATTAATGGGCTCATTTAAGGGTAATGGGAACATAAATAAAACAGTTAGGTGATTAGGAATTCATGAAAATGTCAGTATGTCATTGTTTTGTAATATTTTTAGAAGTGACAAAAACGACCAAAATCGTACACACTGCACCTTTAACCTTAACCTCAACCATATTCTAACCCTGAAACCAAGTTTTAACCCTAGGGTAGGTAACATTTCTCAATTTGGTTGTAACAATGATAAAGGAACAAGAACACACACACACACACATGCACATCGGTAAAGAGAGGACACAAACCACCCTCTCATTTCTCACCACAGCTTTTACTAAAAATGGACAACTTAGTTAGTATGCATGTCACACACACACACACACACACACACACACACACACACACACACACACACACACACACACACACTTTATGTTGCCTCATCAGGGACAGTAGCGCAGGCACAATGATGCCTTCTTTTTAATGTTTTACTCTGCTGCTGCGATCCATTTGAAAAGGAATAACCTGAGTCTTTGTTGTTCCCACATCCTGTCTGCATGGGGACAATTGTTGCAGGCAGCTCTTCAATCTGAAATTATTTTTTCTCCATATGAGAAACTTTTCACTTGATTTGTCCCGTGCAGAACTGCTGCAGCCTCACCTCAAGTGAGTGTGTGTGTGTGTGTGTGTGTGTGTGTGTGTGTGTGTGTGTGTGTGTGTGTGTGTGTGTGTGTGTGTGTGTGTGTGTGTGAGAGTGTGAGATAGAGCAGTGGGGGGTCACACGACTGCATTGCACATTTGGGAGCTAAGCTGGTGCTTTCTCTGTAGCCCTTGACTCATGAAAAGTGGCAGGAAGAGGAAGTGTTGGAAGTGAGTGAAAGAGGAGGGAGGAAGGATGTGGGCAGTGCTGCACACAGGGAAGACAGGAAGTTGAGATGGAGGGGTGGGGGGATGGTGGTAATGAAGTCGTGACAATGAGATAGGCAACTCAGTGTCTGTGCAGATGTCTAACTCCACCTACTTCCTGGTTCATCCAAAAACTTTAGAGGTGAATGAAACTGTGTTTAAAGCCTGGGACAAACTTCGGATTTGGTCTCAATCAGTCACATGTTTTGTACGGGGGTGGAGTTTTTTCCAACTCGCTTATTTTTATTTTATCGACATATTTAGCGGCATGGTCTCTTGTCTGACACCCGAGCTCACCTGTTACGTACAGAGGATGAGGTGACGGCACCACAAGCCGACCCACAGCTCCATGTGTGTTCCGCCTCTTTGCCCGCTTTTGAACGAACCGGGAACCAGAAGGCGTTAGGATTCGGCAAGATGGCGGCAAGGGACTCGGCCACAATTCGCCACAAAACCACTCCGCTGAAACCAACGGGTGATGTCAGGGACACTTCGTCCTTCTTTATATACAGTCTATGGTCTGGACTTGACCTCACTAGTGGAGGCGAACACTTCAGTCATAGTCAACACATCTCGTCTAATAATGAGAGCTGTATTGTCACTAGAAGTACTTTTTATCAGCTCGGATGGTCTTTACTCAAAACCTTCCCTTCATCCCCCCTGCCTGACTGAGTCTCCTCTATCAGCCTGTGGTCAGCTCTTCTATGAAATGACTTTTGTCACGCGTTCCCAGCAAAAGGAAGATGGTGTGATGTGCTGATACAGCAGCAATGGAGCATGGCGGCTCAGACACGGAGTACGTAAACAAACTTCTACTCCACCTGGGTCAGAGAGCCACTGCTTTCCTGCATGCATGGGTCAGAGCTCACAACCAGGTGTTGGCACCAGGCCATGGGTTGCGCTGCTGTGGCTGTGCTCCAGTGTGCGTGCGCTTTAAGTACTTATGCTGCCTGGTTGGATTTATTGATACGATCATTTCCGTTTTTGCTGCTCTTTTATGCACCTTTTAGTCAATCGTCATAGTATTTTGTTGTTTTCAGGGGATACGTGCTGCGTAGAGGTTCATTTTTAAACTGGGAAGAAAATAGCTGAATCAGCGGAATTTTGTATGTTTCATGTATACGTGTATTCTTGCAAAGGACAATATCTTGATAGCATCGGTATTAATATGAATAGCATCACCTGTAGTAGATAACTGCAATGTCATTGTTCTCATAGGCAAAAATGGTGTTAAAGGCTTTCTCTTGGTCTGCTTGGTGATTTCAGCCTTTGCAAAATAAAAGTCGGGATCTGATGATTTAACTCATAGGATTAACTATACAGTACTCCCCTGCACACATATAATAGAGTCCTGTCCCTCCATCTCGCAGCCCACTCTCTTGGAGGTGATGAGAATTTTTCTGAATCGTCAGTTTCTCAAGGAAGCTGATTTTTGGTTCCTCCCTCGACAAATCCTGTCTTATGTCACCGAAGCTTGAGGAATGACTGATTACTGTCTGGTGATCATTAGCATCCTATTGTGAGGAAGTCTAGAGGTTTCACTGCCCACATTGACACCTTATCCCCTATGAGTCATCTATCTTTACTCAATCATCCCCTGTCTTTAACTGTCTGTCTATCTCTTCTGCAGTCTCTCAGGGGCATATCAGTCTTGATCACATAGCCCCAGATTCACACACACACACACACACACACAAACAAATAATTAAAGGTGCAAGTACGTAACATTTCGGTCATTTTTGTCAGTTCTAAAAATATTTTAAAACAATTACATTTTGATTTTTTAAATTAATTTATCATCACCGAAATGTGTTTTTCTTTTTCTTTTTTCTCATTACCCTGAAAGATATAGTGTGTACGATTTGGTGATATCTACTGGTGAATTTGCAGGTTGTATCCACCACCTCACCCCTCTCATCAGTTCAACAGAACATATAGTAGCCCTCAGTTGCCATTGAAGCACAAAAGATGTTTGGTACATGGCAGCCTCATAGAGTGGACCCACTCCTGGTGTAGATTTACATCAAACGGCTAATTTTAGAGTTATGTAAAAATCAAATCATACATTTGGGTGATTTTACATTTGTAAAATTGCCTTTGCATTGTTGTTTGTAATTGTTGTGTAATTATATTTCTATAGATAGATGTGACAAAATTTGACTGAAATCATATGCACTGCACCTTTAATGTGAGGGCTTTGCAAACATTTTGTTTATGACTTCCAGAGCCAAAGATACAAACAGAAACAGCAATAACGCTCTGGCTGCATCAATCTGTTTAAAGAGGCTGAACACACACACAGTGCACCTTTACAAAGGGAGAGAACATAGACTTTCATGAATATGGCACGTGCACATGCCTGAACACACAAACACACACACACACACACACACACACACACACACACAGCTTACACAGAGCTCAGCGATCGTCTGTGTTTTAGAGATACCGTTTGCCTCCGGCATCACTGCGCTCGCCAAATGTCAACATTATTTTGGATGAAAGGCATTTGTCTATTCATAGGGCGTGTCAGTTTCCATTGTGTGTGTGTGTGTGTGTGTGTGTGTGTGTGTGTGTGTGTGTGTGTGTGTGTGTGTGTGTGTGTGTGTGTGTGTGTGTGTGTGTGTGTGTGTGCGATGCATCGTTAGGAAATCGTTGTGTCCGGGTTATATTCCTGAACTGTGCACAGGTGGTAGCACCATTCTCTCAGTCTGATGCCACAGAGCAAATGCCAAACTCAGTTTCACGGAGGGCCACATCAGCATTATGATTGCTCTCAAGGGGCCGGTTTTAATTCTAGGACAAAAAGTACATTACTGTTTAACATATTGTGAAATAACTGTCCTCATACTTGATTATCATGTATTCAAGTTACAAATATTGTATATGCATTTACAAACATGTTACACCTGTAAACACACTGAATATATTGCTACATATGAAAAGTGACATGTGTAATAGAGTTCATGGGCAATGTGTGCCTCAGACTTTTATTTTTAGACAATCATATGCCTTTAAGCTTTCGCGGGCCAAATGAAATGATCTTGCGGGTTGAAACCCAACTGATAGAAATCTTGATTGTTGGCCAGTCAAAATTGTTGATTGTATCTTTGATGACAAAGATATAATCAGCAAATGAGAAATTCATATTTGGCTTGTCACCATTTAAATATTGAGTCAAACATACCAGAACCTGAAAAATCCTTTAGTTTAATTATAAATGGATGTAGCATTGCTCTGACTTTGCATAAAGTTGATGTGTGAAAATGATTTGACCTGGAGAAACAGATTAGTATTTTATACATACACCTTTTGCTCAACAACATTCTGATGATATAAGGTATTGTCAGAGGGTTTAAAGACAGAACCACTGTCTGAGTTCGATATCCTATTGATATTCCTGAAAGTAAGTTTTTTGTTATTTCTGCAAAGTGAGAAGAAAACACAATACAATAGTTTATATAATATCATCACAGAAATAGGAATCAATTGTCTACTATCTAATGCAGGTTGTTATCGACAGACACATTCACTGAGCAGCTGCTAATGTTAAAATGCTGGAACCATAACAATAGGGAAAATGCTCATTCCATATGTGCCTTACTTGTTGATTTCTTTGAAGCTGCTTTGTCCTCTTTAAAAGGGACCTTTTGTGCCCATTTAAGGGACTTTCTATTTGTTCTTTAGCCTCCATTATCATGATAAACGTAATTTATAGTCTCAGAAACATTTTGGTTTTTTTAAACCCTTTTAAAAGTCAGGAATTCCTTCCAAGGCAAAAACGCAGGGTTTTGCCTCTCCCCCCACCCTCCTGAAACATCACTTTCTTCTGATTGGCTGATTAGTAGGCGATCCCAGATTGGTTGAAAATGTAGGCTGGTCCCGCCTTCTATGCAAACAAGTTTCACACTCACAGGCGATGTTTATGGTTTGCATTCCAAACCATAAACAATGCAAGGAGAACTAACCGAGTTTAAAACGTGAACATAAGAGTAAGTTTGTATATGTTGGAGCCGAAATGACCTTTAAGCGTACAATCACACTGAAATTATTACAGATAGAGATATTAGACTGCTTGATTCAAAGTCCCACTGTGTTATGACATGTTAGCCTGAGCTAGCCATGAGGCTAACGGATGCAGTGCATTAGGAACAGTTTTGTTTCTTAAACATAGGAAACTGGTTGTTGGATCAAAACTACGGTTGGAGCTTGTCCGCTACATTACAGGTAGTCTAACGAGCCAACAACTGTACTTTTACATCCTTCCTTTGCGGAGGTATTGAACCGAGGAGTCCAAATGTGTGAATCTGTTTCTGTCTTTACCGAATATATAGTTAGGTTGGAGAGTGCCTCTGTTTGATTGACATCCTCTAGTGCAGACACACACGCCCACCCTCGGTTTCTGATGTCACGAATTGCCTTGTGTTACAAACCGCAGCTTTTGCTACTCCTGCTGAAGCTGCCACCATAATATCTAGACTTTGCATAAAGTTGTGTGATGAGAATCCAAATCCCAGTCTATTCAGCCAAGACCACAAACAGATGGCTCCCCCCTCCTATCAAAATACATCTTCAATGGGTCTTCTGCAACTGGCTCTTACCTCCTGCCTCATGTGCAAATAATCATGTTTGTATTCATGGAAATCAATTGATGATATCACCTAAGAGTTTATAAATACATTTGATGACAAGATTGTACCAATTTCATTTCATTTTGAATTTCACTATCTCTTTGAGTGGCAGAACTGCACTTCCTGCGCACCTCTCATCATTGGATCATGCTAGACAGTTGAAGTTACAGAATTTAATAGAATCTCATTTTAATTCATATATTCCAGCCCGGTGAATAAACCTTACTTCAGGGGAACCTGTAATGACAATAAAATACAGTTGCAAAAAGCTCTCGTTTGATCAGACTGTTACTTGACAGTTTCTATAGGAGGAGCTACTCTGATGTAGATATAAATCAGGGGAGTCAAATATGAGGCCCGCTGGCCAAAGGCAGCCTGCCAGAAGACATTATTTAACTGCTATTTCAAATTTGTCCACTGGGGGCTGCACACAGCACTGGTCTGGCCCACTTGCGACTAAGACTTGCCACCACGAACTAAAATGAGTTTGACACCCCTGATATAAATCGATTGTGCAGAAATAAAAACTGTATAGATAAAAATTAAATACAATTAATATTTAATGCAGGGTCTAAACAGACTACTTTGTGAACATGTTTGTTTTTTTTTTCTTTTCCCAGGAGTCTACTTTAAAGGTGCAGTGTGTACGATTTCAGTCATTTTTTGTCACTTCTATAAATATTACAAAACAATTACACACTGACATTGTCATGAATTTATCACCACCTAAATTATTTTTTTCCCCCATTACCCTTAAATGAGCCCATTAATGTCTATTTACATGAGGAGTGGGTCCTCGCTACGAGGCCTGCCATGTTTTTACGGTAGCCCAGAGTGGACACATCTTTTGAGTTTTAATGACAACTGAAGTCTACCATAGGTTCTCCTGCATGCTCAGAAGGGTTAGGGTGAGGTGATGGATACAACATGCAACTTCACCTCTAGATGTCATGAAATCTTACACGCTGCACCTTTAATTGAAATCCACAAGAATGCTGGAAAATACATAGCGTAACAAAGGGAGAAATAAAAATCCTGGATTTGCCCTCAGACTTGGATGAGACCCAAGCCTGAGCATCACAAACAGTTTCTGAATAACCCAACTAACAGACGCCAACTAAATCATAACCTCCTTGGCAGAACCTAAGCGAATGAGTAAGCATGTAGAAGCATCACACAACGAATCCTCTGTAAACAACAGCAAGGTGTTGCTCTCCTGCTGCAGGCTCTATAAACAACCCGCTCCAATCTCCCCGTATTTGTCACAGTGATTTTGGAACACACTTTTAAATGGAGCAGCCTGGGAGCCAGCGAAGCCTGTAATTGGCTTAGAAGCATCTGCAGGTCCTGGTGGGAGAATGATATAGGTATGATTCCGCCGCATGGAGCAGACAGCTTCGACAGCATCAGATTCTACCTTTGTGAAGTAGATCCTAGAAGAGAGACCAGAAGTTGGCAGAATGAAAACTGCATTGTTTGTTGGGATAATCCTCGAATGTGGGTCTGCAGTAATGGGGGGATGCGACCCTGTCAACAGAACAGCCTCATTGTCTTGTATTTCATCTGGCACCTCTGTCAGTCCCTCAGTCTCTCATCTCCCCCCCACCCCCTCTTTTCCTATTCACACAGACCACAGACAAATCCAGGTTATATAATGAAGTCTCATCCCTTCTGCTGCCGACTTAAGTGCCTTAATGAGCCGACACACTCGCAGGAGTGAAGGCGGTGGAGAAGGAGCAAACATGAAAACAATATTCCCTGATCCCTGGAGAGTCTCTTATATTCGTATACCTGTTTGTTAATGTGCTGCAGCCCATCTCTGTTCAAAGGATATGTATATTCTTAAGATGAGTGTTGTCTTGTCATCAAACAGTTGCACTTTGTAGCACAAATACAAATCTGAAATCATAGAATGAGAGAAACATTGCTTCTCACAGACTAGTGGTAGAAAACTAATTTTATGGACTGGTGTTACTCTGCCATCTACTAAAGTGATCCTGTTCAGGTGAGTCACTGTTGTTGGCCGCTGACCCCCCCCCCCCCCCCCCCCCCCCCCCCCCAAAAAAAAAAACCAACAACAACAACAACAACAAACAAACAAAACAATAATATACTGTTGCTATCTCTACCACCACTATCATCATCACCATCATCATCACCATAACCACCATCACCATCGCTATCAAATCAAAATCAAATCAAATCAAAGTTTATTTATATAGCCCGCATTTACAAATCAAGGTTTGTCACACAGGGCTTCACATGGTGGGTAACATCCTCTGTCCTTAGACCCTCAACAAGAGTAAGGAAAAACTACCAAAAGAAAAGGTAGAAACCTTAGGGAGAGCCACAAGTGAGGGATCCACTCCCAGGACGGACAGACATGCAATAGATGTTACGTAGAGTGTTCAATCAGTAACAATTGTTCAAGTCCGGGTTTGTCACAGCTCGCTCGCAGGTTCAGGACCCATCGCCAGATCGTTCGTGGCTTGAGACTTGGGATGCCGGTGTCCTCGTCACCAACGGGAAACAAAGGTGAAAAACAGTCGAAAGTTGTTTGAGATAGTGCATGTGGTTTCCTGAGTTAAATGTAGTTAAATGTAGAGGAATGTAGTGGAATGTAGTGGAATGTAGAGTAGTGTAGTGGGGGAACATAGGGTTTGTGGCAGGGATGGGAATTTGAGGAAGGGTGCTCAATCTATGTGCTCATTCTACGTGCATGATGGAAAATTCCCCCCAGCAGTCTGAGCCTATAGCAGCTTAGTATTGACGATTCAACTCAGGTCTCGCCTGATCTAGTTTTGACTATAGGCTATGTC
>JAFBJT010034014.1:25769-47075 GCA_016785325.1 Chascanopsetta lugubris | reverse complement strand
CCCAATTGATTAAATAAAGTATTTCAATTCAATTCAATTAAAAAAAACTCACCACCAACACCATCATCATCATCATACATTAATAGCATGATTCTCATTACTCTGATATTACAGATCACAGGCTGCATCATCACATCATAATTACCAACTGCTGCTTTCGTGATGAATAATGTTTTAATGCAGTAAAGTCAAAGTCAAGGCTGGCTGTTTACATGCATGGGTAATCTGTTTAGCGCAGCATGAAATCGCACGTGGACTCAAATTATCCCTGATCTTCATCAAATATGAATGGGGCCCTTGGAGAGTCAGAGCATGAGGAAACAACACGGAGCTGGAGCTGGCAACAAAAAACAAGCACGTATTTGGGTTAGGGTTAGAGTGTCTTATCTCATATTTTTCCTACCAACAACTGATCAAGCTTCAAGAAGCAGCTGAGAGAGTTATGGATGCATGTTAGCATGTTTCAAATTTCACTTTCAGATTTCTAACTCTTGATATGCGGTATTCTTTCGGGAGGATATGGAGCACTGGCACAGAAGATAACGAATCTGGTGCACTACTGCACTCTGTAAAAAGTTAGGAGAAGAACAATTACATTTTTACTTGGATGCAGGTTCAGTAAGCAACCCAAGAAACCCACAATTGGACCTCACAGTTGGACTGACCTACTTGGCAGTTCAAAGGAGCTTGACTAGAGCAGAGGTATGCGAGTGTGTGTGGGGGCATGTTTGATTGATTACTAACGTCAGCCAAATCTCAGACTTGTGCTATAAGTGAGTGATTACATGATTGCTCCCAAACGAGCTAACAAGGCAGCAGCTGGTAAGGGAGTCAGACTTGCCACCAAGAGGCCTAGCGTCAACCATTAGCAGGGGTGGCCATTACGTCGATCAGTAGCAGGTAGATCGCGAACAGCGACAACAAAACGCCGGCAACCGGTGTCAACTGGCGCCTGTCACACATCACCACAGGCGAGAGAGAGAGACACACACACACACACAGTGAGAGCAAGTGTCGTACACACACAGAGTGAGAGAGTGTGCGTCTCTCACACACACACACACACACACAGAGTGAGAGAGCGCGTCAGCAAGTAGTACAGTACTTCTAACCCCCCCCCTACTTCTACCCCCCCCCCCCCCCCCAGCAAATCGCCACCAACCCGGTAGATCGCCTTGACTTTGTCATTAAAAAGTAGCTTGCGGGGCAAAAAATAGTGGCCACCCCTGCATTGAAATGTCGGCATTCGCAACCATTGGTTGCAAACGCATTGGCAAGGATGATAAAACCAATGGGTATCCACGTCTGTCCTCAAAGGTATCAGGAAGTGAGGTATACTCAGTGCAGCACCACCTGCTGGCTGCTGTTAGACTCACCCTGCTAAATCTAACTCCCAACTGGGTCATGGCATCAATGTTGTATGGATCCCACATGGGTCTTGAAATGGTGAGTACAGCAGCAGCAGCCAGTGATGGAAGCCGGAAGATGTTTCAGAGAGTCAGGTTTAATCACTTCACAGCCTCCCCTGCTGGTTCCCTCACGACCCTAAAACCAACTCCCATCCAGGTTCCTGGAGTGTAACCTGTTTCCATATAGGTCTCAAGCATGGAGGCTAAAAACAAGGGTTGCTAGCAAAGGTTGCCTGGCCTTAGCCACTTAAGCAATTGTGTTTGGGCTTTCTCTGATTCTTAGATGTTCTTTCCGTTTTTTATGTTATTGATTCAAATAAACCATGTTGTATATCAAAAGTTCTTTCACCATCAGCTGTAGCATAATCCATAAAGGCCAGACCGTCAAAAGATATCACCAGATATTTGACAGGTGGTTTAAACCCATAAATGCGCAAGCCTCCTGTCAGTCAGTCTCAGAGAGGATTACAACATTGTACTCTGTAGCTGTAGCAATAGTGTGCATTGCAGCAGAGTTCAACAGGTTGTAAAGCTAATTCAGCAGGTTTCATACTTGTCATTACGAGCACCTCTGATGCGTTGTGCACTTTACACGCCTGGACTCCTCACACTCACTGCAGAGGTCACCTGGAGGTTTGATAGAGGCTGTTTTTAGAAATGTGACATTTCGGATATTTTTTCAGAGGAGATAAGTACTGATAAAGGTTATTCCTTCTTTTCTCATCAGAGACTGCTGATGTGCCCTCTGGCAAGGCAGCAAACACTACAGATTTCTGTAGAAGTCTCTCCTAACCCTTTGGGATCCTCCTCTTCCTCTAGGGATATAAAAGTTAACAAATGCACAATATCGACAGCAGCTGCCACTCAGGGTTGCTCTTCATCCTCTGTGCGGAAACTCGAGCACCACACTGATGCTGAGTAGATTAGCATGCAATGCTCAGGCCTTAAAAAGACATCAAGGCCACAACCAATGGATAAGATTCAATAGTGAACCCAACCATACAGGGTTAAGTAGTAACGCTCTGGAAAGCAGGTGCCAATAGACCTTGAAAAGAAGAGCATTCCACTCAGTTTGTGGATCATGTCCCCAAGGATCGTTGCGAGAGTCTACAGCACATGTGTCAAACATGTGTCAACACATTTGGCCACCACATCATTTTATGTGGCCCACCAGAGCTTAAATTGTCTAAAAATAAAAGTCTAAAGCATACATTTCCCATGAACTCTAGTTAGTTACACATGCCACTGTGTGTTTGCAGGTTTTGGGATGTGTTTACATTTTCACATATATAGAAATGCATATGCAATATTTGCAACTTGAGTGAATAATAATCAAGTATGAAGGCTATTATTTCACAATATGTTAAGTCGTAATTATATTTAGTCCTACAATTAAAACCGGCCCCTTGAGAGCAACTATAGTGTTGTTGTGGCTCTCAGTGAAAAGGAGTTTGACATCCCTGTCCTTCAGGAAGTGAACATTGAGCAAGTGCTGTCAATTTTAGCAAAAAGTCTGATTTCAACAAATCTCACGTGACATGTTATTTGTTTGAACATATAATATTATAAGATGATAGATACACAACAGCACAACATTGAACGGGCCTTGACAGTAGAGCATGGGACATTTAACCTCAGGGTCATGGGTTTGTGTCCCCATATCAGACGCAAAGTCTCTGACATGCTCACCTGGCAACTCACCACAAGTAGGAAGATCAATTGTAGTTGACACTGGTTTGATGGATAGATCAAAGGTCCGACTTTGGTAGCGAAGGTGGCCGGTTCGAATCCATGCTGCAGTGATACTGGCCACGAGACTAATCCCCCCATGGCCCAATGTGCTCTGGTACACATACCCCGCACGACACAACATACTGTCATCCTTCACATTAAAGACGCACTGAAATGATGAAATGGGGCTCAGAGTGCCCCCTGCTGGATTACAGGGTAAATGCCGTAGATGGTCTGACACAGTTCAAGTCTGGCTACTTTGAATTTGAGTGTGCCTCTTAGGTTTGAATATGACCCCTTAACCCCAACCCCAACCTCCTAACCCATCTCTCTCAGTATCCTGGTCCGTAAGGTTAGTCAGAGCATTTCATTGGATGATTTGTTTGTATTGATATTGAAGAGGAGCCAATCTTCTTCTTTTTCAGAACTGCATTTTTTTGTACTTTTCAACTTTTTACTTTAGTAGATGCCAAAGAAAAAACATTGACGATGTAATGAGATTCAAGTTCATTGTATAACGTGATACATTTTATTTATGTAATGAGTAAAATATGCAATTATTCGACCTTTTTAAGTGATGACTCTCAAAATACCAGTGGTTATTTCATAATTTCTTTCATTATGAGTGGAAACTATTTCAGTTCAGTCCTACACGTTTCACAGACACAGATATTCTATATATTGATGCAATAGGGATGTTACATTTCTTCTTCATAGTTCATATAAATGTATTCTGTGTGAGCCTAAATGTCACTACACAGCAAAGCCTGGCCGTCGAGTGGAGGTGAACACCTACTGTAAGTGCTGATGTCGACTGACTCTGCCCGGCAACACAAAAGGTTGAGACTCACAACTTGTGTTTAGTGTGACACCGTACAGTCGCCCTGTCAGGCAGGGGGTGAAGGCTGCAGCAGCTGAGGTTATTTTCCCTTCATATTTCCAGTCACGTTTTCAGATGAGTGGAGAAATGCAGGTGAACAGTGGAATGCCAGGGTTTATCACTGAGCCGTCTGCTGGCTCCGTGGGTTGAGCTGAACGAAGCGGCGCCTGCCCACGAGACAACCTTAATAATGTCCGATCCAGCTCCCATTTCTTTATTATTGACGGACCGAGAAGCTTTTTTTATTAGATTTAGGAGCCATATAATCATCCCTCACTTAAGTTTCCTTATCACATCTCTCGTATGTGTGGCACTTTACTACAAGAACAAGGACACTCCAGAAGAAGCTTTTGTTCTCCTCACCAATACAGCCTCAGAATTAAACCCATTCAAACTGCTTATAGACTAGAACTGGTTTATAAAAGATTGGCTCATTGTTAACAAGCAGAGAGACAGACTGTAAAAATGCACTTAGTGCAAAAAGTGAAACTCATTCTAAAGACAAAAATATTGAAAAAAAGCATATACCACCACAGTCATTTACCCAGTCATAAGCCCTCCCATGTTGTTTTCATCCTTTCAAAGGAATTTGTCCTAATGCAAGAATCAGAATCAGAAAATTGTATTCTGTTCTATCCCTCAGGGGTAAGTTGCCATAGTATATAATAGATGTACGAGGAACCACATAGCTGCTGTGCTGCTCATCACAGCCAATATTGTGGTGCATGAGCAGGATGTTATCTTTTCATAATGTACTTTGGGAATAAATATCAAAATGTTGAAAATAAAATCAAACTGATTACTAAGACATTACAGATATTAGGATCACCTCCTGTACAGATTTCAAAATAAAAGCCCTTGAATGTGTTTTTCAAAACTCGATCTACTTTTTTTAAAGTATTTTGATGTTATTGCAGCACAGTCAATTTGTCTTAATGCTAAAAATCACAATATTTTAATTGTATTGACTTTATCATTGGCATTTATAGATGTACCAAGAACCACTCGTCTGCTGTGCTGCTGATCACGCAGTCAATGTAAACAATGAGCAAGCAGAATCACTGTGTCATTCCATGTTGACTTTATTCTCACTAATTTAACCTTACTCTTAAAGAAATTGCTTTGCTGTCAATGTCAGTTTAACTTAATGCTGACTCAGTAAGTGCTTGATTAAAAAAAAAAAAATTCGTCTTCCTGTATTCTCCTTTGTTGAGCTAAGAATCAAACTCGTTTCCAAGTTTTGTTCAGCTCCTGTCCAAACTTTAAAACAGCCTTTTTAACCTTAACTCTACTACTTCGTCTTCTCCCTCTTGTTATTGTCAGACCTCTTCTACTTTACTTTGCTTTGTTTACTTCACTTACAGTCTGGCTTTGTAAAAGTACAGAGTTGCTGCCTGTGTTAATTAGGTTGATGCCCTTTAAAGAAGCACAAGTGCATAAAATGCCAGTGCTTTCAAAATAAAACCACCCACTCTCTTGTAGTTGATATATTTTTTTATTAGCACCATCAAGGAGATATGTATCGTGTTTCTATTGTGCATTTTAAGTTGTCATTGTGTCCCCATTGACAATACATCTACAGTATTTTTAATTATTTACACCACACTGTAAAAAAAGGAATCTGAAACGATATTCACATCACTCTCAAGTCATATCCAAGGTCAGACATCTCATAAGAGAGCTGCCGAGTACATCTATAAATCAAGCCGACCAGGCTAATTTGCATACATGTTCCTACAATATTACAGACCATAATTTAATGTCACGGAATTCCACACCCAACAGTTATCTGATTGATGAGCATGATTTATTTCATACGAACCATTAAAAAAACAAAAAAACAACACTAAAATGACTGCATTCAGTGCAGTGGATGGAGCTGCAGCCCTAACCGGTTCTCCTTCAACACATTCACATACAGAGTAGTTTTCAGCATCAGGTCTCTCATGAGTTCTGGGTGTGTGTTTTGCATTGAGCCTATGATTAAATGTGTACTTTGCTCCAAGTGGACAATTGTTTTCTGAAGTGAGTTCGGCCATAACACACATCTATTTCATCTTTATGTCCAGATTATTCATGTGAGACATGTCCATGACCATGGTACTGGCAGTGGACTGCTGGCTTGCTGCATTGATGTCCTTCGTCTAGTTCAGGGGTGTCAAACTCATTTTCACAGAGGGCCACATCAGCATTATGGTTGCTCTCAAGGGGCCGATTTTAATTGTGGGACTAAATGTGATCACTGTTTAACATATTGTAAAATAACTCTCTTTATACTTGATTATCATTTATTCAAGTTACAAATGTTGTATATGTATTTCCATACATGTGAAAATGTAAACAATCTGAATATATCGCCACACATAAAATGTGACATGTGTAATTCACTTCAGTTCATTCGCAATGTATGCTTCAGATTTTTGTTTTTAGCCAATCATATGCCTTTAAGTTTTCGCGGGCCAGACGGAATGATCTTGCGGGCCACATTTGGTCCGCGGGCCATGAGTTTGACACATATGATCTAGTTGATACTGGGATGTTGCATTTGACCTTATAGTGGACATGTCTTCTAACAAAGAGCAAAGTTGAAGTCTGACCACTACAATATATAGTGGGCTTATCAACTAAAGACAAAAAACATTGTCATATTTATCATGGACTGTATATAAAGATGGACGTAGCATCCGTGACGTCACGCATAGGTTTCTGCAGAGTACTTATGAGGCTCGTAGTGGGCGGTTCACTCGTTGTCATCTTCCCAATGCCCAAAGAGCAATACATACACTGCAAGAACAGAGAACTTTGTTCTTGATCCCAGGGCTGCAAGAACAAAATGATGTCCTTTTGTTCGGGCAGCCCTGGTTTGGGCATTCTTGCAGCTTGTTCTTGACACAGAATCTGGGCAGAACTTTGTTCTTGCTCTTGTGCCCGACAACTATTGTGTGATTGGTCAAAAATGTGTTCTTGTTCTTGTGAAGTATGTTATGTCCTGGCCAGAAAGAACTTTGTTCTTATGCTTGCAGCCCAGGGAGCAAGAACAAAGTTATCTGATCTTGTGGATTGTATTGAGCTTAACTCCTCCTTCTTCCTGGCTCATCCAGAAATGGGTAAACAAAGCGGAGCATTGGTCAGGTGGGGCTGGGGTGGGCCCATGGTGCTGTTGTGGCATTTACAGAACATGCCAGGTGTCACTCAAGAGACAGCACTGTTAATTATGCACAATTTTAAACCTTGATAGAATAAAGATAAGCAGGTTTGAATAATATGTGAGTGATTGTGTCTAAAATTGTGGTTTGCACCAGGATTTAAAAATACTTAATTCAGACCATTTTAACATGGCAGATGACTATTTTAACATGACAGTCTATGGGGATTGACTCACCTTTGGAGCCTGCCTCAAGTGGCCACCCTGTGAACTGCAACTGTTTTTCCACTTCGTATTGGACTCGTCCGTCCTCCCAGGAGGTTGCCACTGAATTGCTGGAGCTCACATACTCTGTTCATTGAAATAATGTAAAGAACAGTGTCAGATGAATATAAAATATGAACTCCCGAATGAGAATGTCTTGCACATGAAATAGACCCGTAAGAAAAACACTTACTATTTTGTGAATGCAAAGGTGTTGGCCCGTTGAGTCCGGCCAACACTCTCCCTGCTGACATTGAACATCTCCTGTTTGTAACAAATGACTCAGACCTCCCCCTGAGCAAACAGAGTTACCAGCCAATGTATTCTGAACAGCGTGGCATCGTCCTCTAATGGCCCATTGTCAAGGAACACATCACCTTAATGGAGAGCACTTTGTTGCCTCACTGCTCACTACCTGGAACTGTCCTACGGTGGAGACAGTGCGCTGCTGGTCATATCGTGTGCCTGTGTGTGTACATGCCTGCTGTGTGTGTTAAACACCACTCTGGGACCGTGTTCATGTCAACATGCTGTACTCTTGCCAAGGACTGTCTTAACTATTAGCTGCATGCTGGAGAGGTGAGATCTGCACTGAGGTGGCTGTCAAAGCATTAATCTTTTTGATAAGGCAGAGGTCGTCGCCTCCGGGGCCCTAAGTGGTTTTCAGTCTGGACCACTCTGGGCTCTTTGGGGCCCGAATTCAAATTGAGCAGGCGATTGTGAGAAATTATCATGGAAGAATTCGAATTGCAAAGAAAAGGTGTCTTCACCTCACAGATTTCTATGTTAAAGGTGCAGTGTGTAAGATTTGGTGACATCTAGTGGTGAAGTTGCATGTTGTATCCATCACCTCACCCTCACCCTTCTGAGCATGCAGGGGAACCTATGGTAGACTTCAATTGTCATTAAAACTCAAAAGATATTTAGTACGTCCACTTTTACTCCTGTAAAAACATGGCAGCCCCCGTAGGGAGGACCCCCTCCTCATGTTAACATACATTAATGGGCTCATTTAAGGGTAATGGAGAAAAAATATAACATTTAGGTAACTATGAATTCATGAAAATGTCAGTATGTTATTGTTTTGTAATATTTATAGAAGTGACAAAAATGACAGAATTCCTACACACTGCGCCTTTAATTCAGTTATTGTGAAGGTGACACGACTGTAGAAGGAGAGCGATGACTACAGTGAGTTTGTGCTTCCAAAGATACTGGGTGGGACGGGGGAGTGTGACAAAGTGCTGACTCAGTGTGTGTTTGATGTGAGTTCAGAGCTGAGCGGGCAACATTCATTTCTCTGCTATGCGCTGAACACGTGATGGATGCAGAGGGATACTGTGGCCTGCTGTGTGTGTGTGTGCGCTTGTGTGTGTGTGTGTGTGAGAAAATTACTTGAATTTACCTCTGTTGGATATGCTCACTTTAAAGTTGTTTTGATTTCACGTATAGCTTCTGTCTGTAAGATGTAAGTCCGGTGGGCCGATTGTGGCCCACGGGCCACCAGTTGACATTCACTTGCAGCTTATTATTTTTTCCTTACTGTTAAACATTTTTGGAGTGAATAATTACAGTTGCTATTACTCTTGGGAAAAGTGCCAAAGTGAGGTTTAGATTCCTGGTTTGATGGTTTAAAGGTGCAGTCTGTACGATTTTGTTAATTTATGTCACTTATAAAAATATTATAAAACAATTAAATACTGACAATTGCATGAATTTTTAATGACACAAATGTATTATTTATAATACGTATATAATTTTTTATTATTTCCTTTCCATTATACTAAAATGAGCCCTTTAATGTACGTATATCAACGTTGTAATGACAACTGAAGTCTACCACAGGTTCTCTTGCATGCTCAGAAGTGTGAGGATGAGGTGATGGATACAACATGCAACTTCACCACAAGTCACCAGATCTTACACACTGCACCTTTTGTCCATTTGTTGCATTTTCTCTAGAAATGAAAAAGAAACGCTGACAGAAATAGCAGGGGCTGCCCTCAGAGAGTTGAGTCATCAGTCATGGTGTCTCCCAACTGTCATGCTGCTCTCCAGGGCTAAACATCAATTTACTACCTCCCTCCACTCTCGCTGAGCGCAGGGTGAAGGTGACAGGTACAGGGTCCTGTTGGACTCAGTGGGGCCGAGTGAGGACGGGGGCAGGTGATGTCTTGTCCGGTCACGGTCCAACATGACATCATATCCTACACCTGTTTTCTACATTACTGTCAGCAAATAATGTTGCACATATTCAACCTTTAGATCTGTCTCTCTGTCCTCATTGGAGAGTAAGATGTTAGAGTAAGAAGTACGATATTGAGACCTCATCAGTTTGATCCTGCTCTGGTCTTTCAATTCAGCATTGCTTCATTAGAATGAATAATGAATAATATAGCATTATATATATGTGTATGTATGTATGTATATATATATATATATATATATATATATATATATGTATATTCTAGAGCCACTCTGCTACACTGTGTACAGCGTGTATTGTTTTGTATTGTACATTGTATCACGTGCTCCCGCTGTAAATATGTTAGATATATTTACATATCTTATTTTATTCTTATTTTTTATAGACTTCTTATATTTCGGGTACCCCTGTTGTTTCCCTCTTAGCACCACCAGAGTTGTCTTTTCAATCTCGTTGTACATTGTGTATAATGACAATAAAGGCATTCTATTCTATTCTATATATTCATCCCCCTAGGGGACATTGTTGCATTGCATACAATTACTAATGATGTTGATGATACTAATGACAATTATAAAAATAATAGTGATAATATTAGTAATGTTTATAAACATATATACACGTATGTACAAATATAGATGTGTGTGTATGTGTGTGTGTGTGTGTGTGCGCGTGTGCGTGTGTGCGTTTGCGTGTGTAAACATATACATCTACAAAAAATGCACAGTAGTTGCCCCTCTGTTTCCGCCCCCTGTGTGGTGAAATATAAGACAACAGATACTCTCCTTAACAGCTTTTGTTGATTTTCTTAATTAACACCGTGGTCATCTGTCAGGTGCAAATCTATAATGAAGTAGTTTCCATTTGCCCAGTTCAAAAAGACTTATTTTCTACCTGTGATCTCGAGTCCTCATTTCTCAGTAAATTTCACCTAATCCCAAAAGCAAGGGGATTACTAAACCTTCCATTAATCTTCTGTGCATGTGCCTCTGCATTTGCATAAAGTAAAGGTCCAGTGTGCATAATGCAAATAAGAGGCGGGGGATTTGACTGGACATTTCTGGAGACCTTTAAAACTTTTTTTACTTGAAGAGTCACTGGTGGAAATTTAATTTTGAGTTCAATTTGATGCTCGCACAAAACTCTATGGAACTGCTATTGTGCAAATCATTCCTCGCGCCCTTGTTGTGAGTGTTCGAGTATCGAGGGGCCGTGTAGAAGTAATTGTAAGGGCTCCTGTGGCTTTGTGTGTGAATCGCAGCCATCTGTCTCGTTCTGCTCTGTTGTGCCGTCGGAGCTCTGGCACTTCGGCGAAATCCTCCGTGGAACATTAGCTAACGATCCCATCAAAACTAGCATTACCGCTGAGCTTACCGGGGATTACTCACTGCAGGGCCCAGCGGAGACGCGGGCCAACACTGCAGCATGCAGCGCTGATGAGTATTGACAACGGACAGTTTCCCAACTCTGCTGCCTCTCATCGGCATTTGTGATTCAAGCAGAAACGTCCTGTTCCTCGATTAACTCACTGATTGTCAAGTAAACATGGCATTTAGTCACTCTGGCATGAGAGGAGTCACTTTCTCAAGGACGTTTTGCTGAGTGGTCCACTGTGAAAAATAAACTGACGCACAAATGAATTGTATTTTTCTATCATCGCAGCTCCGGTGCCACCAAACACTGCAGCCCTGACAGTTATATTTCTTCAGGGAAAGTCGTCGCAAACACCATGAGTGATATTCAGCTGGGCATTTTGGGCAAAAGACACTAAAACGCTGTTTTATTACTGCGCCAGATTTGATCTAAAAGTTGCTACTGCATCACTTTAAAGGTGCAGTGTGTAAGAGTTGGTGATACCTACTGGTGAAATTGCATATTGTATCCCTCACCTCACCTTTCCCATTCGAGCATGCAGGAGAACTTATGGTTGCCCTCAGTTGTCATTTACAGCTCAAAAGATGTTTAGTATGTCCTCTCTGGACGATTGTTAAAAACATGGTGGCCCCCATAGAGAGGATTGTTTTGCAATTCTATTACTTCAGATAAGTGACGAAAACTGACTAAAATCTTACACACTGCACCTTTAAGGTCAACCTCAGTCCTCCTCTGACAGATTCTACTGGTTTAACTGGTCTACTTTCTAATTAGATGTGTGCATGTGGTGTTTTTACATGGTAATCCATGTGCAAAGAGCTGAACTAAAAAAACCACCAGAGCCTACACTCTAAAACGAGCTCGGTCAAAAATAACCCATCTTGGGTTAATTGGGTTAACCAAGCAGCTGGGTCGACCCAATGCTGGGTTAAAACTAGATTAATTAAGATTTATGAAAACAATTTAAATACAGATCGACATAAAACATATTAGTTAGAATCTGTGCAATTGGTTTGCATATACCTGGCAGGAAGTGACTTTTAAAAAGGAAATGAAATCACGGATGAACTACCATTTTACCTCACCTGCGGTGAAAGATTCTCCCTTACATCAGGATCAAATTTGCTCTTCACAGGCCGCCCTGTTGCTCCACTATGTTTCGACAGTAACCCAGAATGGACACTTTTTCTCCAAGGCTCCAGTTGGTTAGGGTGAGGTTAATGGTATTCAGTTGCAAACATGCATATTCACCACTAGATCTCACCAAATCCTACTCTCAGTTGATAACTATTATATATTGTTCTGTCATGTCATCTTCAGCCGTTTATCCAGTGATCAGGGTCACAGGGTCTTTCTACCAGTACACATAGGGCCTTTTTACGGGGCATCCGTGTCAGGGCCAGTGACACTGCAGCAGGGTCCAAGTGGAATTCGAACCTGTGACCGTCACTCCCAACGGTGACTGCTCTAACCACTAAGGCACTGCCACCCCAACTATTATATATCATATATTTTAGTCAGAGCAATGAACAGTAACATTTCTTGGCAAGGTCACATGTCCACAACATGATGACTCAGCGATTGGAGATGGGGCCAACACCTGATCCGATTCTCCTCTGTAGGATTCGATCTTTGTCGTCTCCCATATTGACAGAGAATGAGTCATGTGATTTATGACACATCCATAATAATTACACTAAATGCAAAAACTGCATGTGTTTGCAGAGCTTCAAACAAATGCCAATGAGAACATGTGGGGGCCATGTTGCACCACCATGTTTGTACACATGACTCAGTGATTGGAGATGGGACCAACACCTGATCTGATTCTCCTCTGTAGGATTTGATCTCCGCCGTGTTCCATCTAGTGACAGAGAATCTGATTCATGAAACATCCCATAATAACCACACTAAATGCAAAAACCGCATATGTTTACCTAGCTTCAAACATATGACAATGAGAGCAGGTGGTGGCCTTGTGTGGTCTTACGTGAACATGATTTTAGTAACTTCTCCGCGCCGCTTAATCAGCTCATTTATACAGAGACTCTTGTTTGTTCTGTCATCACACAGAAAGACAGAGATGGGCTGTCGCGGCGTGTTGACACCCGTGGAATGATGGGTAATGATGTTGTGGTGTCACCATGTTTGAACTGTGCAACGCAAAGCGTGGCTGCCAGGGTTCATTGTGCAGCTGGGCCTGTCACGTACAACACACACCACACAATGCATGCAATCACCACCATCTGCATCTGCAGGCTGAGACAGTTGAGACACACTGTGTATGTGTGTGTGTGTGTGTGTGTGTGTGTGTGTGTGTGTGTGTGTGTGTGTGTGTGTGTGTGTGTGTGTGTCAGACAGGAACACGAGTGTGAGAGTGAGTGTGTGTCACTCCTCCAATCTGTCTCTTTAGATTAATGTTGCCCACCTCGTGTCTGACATGCATGCAGAAAATTAGAACTGGCTTGTTGCTGCAGCCCATCATCTTCATCATAGTCATCATCCATCAACATCATCATCCTTATCTGTATTGTCAACGTTTTCATTCTAATCTTTGTGATCACCATCATCCTCGTCTTCACACAAGTGTATTCACTCAGTCCAACATCAACTCTCTCTCTCTCTCTCTCTCTCTCTCTCTCTCTCTCTCTCTCTCTCTCTCTCTCTCTCTCTCTCTCTCTCTTTCTCTTTCTCTCTCTCTGTGTGACCACTTCAATCTGTCTCTGTAGGTCAAGGTCGGCCACTTTGTGTCTGACATCATGTTACAGCCTAGCAAAATATTAAAACAGGCTTAACACCATATCCCATCATCATCATCATCATTATCATCATCACCATCATCATCATCATCATCATCACCACCTTCATCTTTATTGTCATCAACATCAGCATCACTGATGAGAGGCAAAGGGACACCCTTACCCTCATCATCATCCCCTAATCATCATCATTATCCCGATCTATATGATCATCCCTCTCATCCTGTAAGCTTTGCAATCAGCATCATCCTGGTCTTCATCATCCCTTTGGATACACCCAACAAAGGCATCCACACAGTTCCACATCTCTTTCTCTATCTCTCTCTGTCTCTCTGGCTTGTCACTGTACCCCACCATCATCATCATCATCACATCACCATCCTTATTTTCATTATAATCCATATTCTCTTTAGATACACACCATACGTGTATATACATACAGTCAGTCTCTCTCTCTGTCTGTTTCTCTCTGTTTCTCTCTGTGTCTCTCTGTGTCTCTGTCTTTATCGCTCTGTCTCTCTTCATCTCTCTCTCTCTCTCTCTCTCTCTCTCTCTCTCTCTCTCTCTCTCTCTCTCTCTCTCTCTCTCTCTCTCTCTCTCTCTCTCTCTCTCTCTGTCTCAAACACATGCAGCTCAGCCTGTCACAGCTCCACATCCTCTTCAAGTGATTATCTCATTACATGCACAGTGCAATTCTCCACTAGGTACCTGTTGTACATCGATGGCTCTGTAAATGAATCACCGTAAAGGTCAACTCCGACATTACGTTTAAGCACCATGATCCATTCTCATTTTGTAAAACCTGCCCTTTCACCATCACTTTCATCCCATTCCGGCACAACAACAGCAGATGATAAACTAAATGTTTTAAATATGTACAACTACACCTTCTTCTTTTCGCTCTCTCAGTGATTAAGCAATAAAAGCTGCCCTCATTCTGCTGCTGAATTAATGCATCACGGTCTGTTTTGTACAAGGCTCGCAAATTAAAACGCCGGTTAACAAACACAGATGCTCGTTATCGTTGGCCCCAATCATTTCAGCAGTGGTGTTTGCAGGGAAATCTGATTAGTGCATCATGCAGAGCACATGTGTCAAACGTGTGGCCCGCCGGCCAAATGTGGCCTGTAACATCATTTCGTATGGCCCAGGAGAGCTTAAAGGCATATAACTGTCTACAAATAAAAGTCTAAAGCATATGAACTCTTGTTAATTTCAAATGTCACTTTTTATGTGTCGCAATATATACAATATTTGTAAGCTAAATAACACACTCCACTGATGGATTGCCCTTCAAATGAACATGTACTGTACAGCACTAACAGCATAAACGTGGTATTTATGTCCATCGGCTTGAATACAGACATTTGTATACCTGGAAAACGTTTTCAGCTCCTCATGTTCCACCCTCACACCCCACTTCCTCAGCTCTAAGTGGCTTTTCATCTCACTGCCAGATCCAGCGAACATCTTCATGTTCATATTGTATCCATCACCTCACCCCTCCCATTCGGTTGTCATTAAAGCTCCATTTTTTTTTTAGTACATGTAAATCTATAAAATTTTTGTTAGGGTTATGTTAAAAGCAAGTCATACATTTAGGTGATTTAAAATGTGTAAAAATGTTCATTTATAATTGTTTTGTAATTCTATTTCTATAGATATGTGACAAAAATGTAACGAAATCTTACACACTGTACCTTGAATAGTTTTTACATAGTATGGCCCTACTGTTTCAACATGAACTGACAAAAAAAATTAAAGGTGCATGGTGAAGGATTTAGTGACATCTATGGTGAAATGCATGTTGCAGGTGAATACCCCTTCTCATACTTCTACCTATGGGATGCTTTGATGTTGTCCATTCTGGGCCACTGTGAAAACCTAATTGTACAACATGGTGGTCTCCATAGAACGGACCCAATCAATGTAGATATAAAAGGCTCATTCTGATACGATGATTGATTATACACTCATGAAAACACAAGTATGATTTTCATGTATTCAATTTCTGACTGAAGAAATGGAAATCATTACACCTAAATCTTGCATAATGCACCTTTGAAAATGCCCCCCCCCCAAAAAAAACAATAAAAAAAAACAATGTTTTTTGAGCAAAGTGGTTCAGGATTCAGGGCTAGGGTTGAGTGCACCAAAACAGAAAAGGGGCATTGTTTTTAAGTCTGCATTCCCTCGAGTTGATTTTAATGCATTTTGACATTCTACCTCACCCATCCGAGCTTCTCTCATAGCAGCAGTCCCATTGAAATGTGCTGGTTTAAGAGCAACACAAAATCCCTATATTGGAAATGTAAACTAATGTGACCAAGCTCTTGCACCAGTTCTGATCAAGCGTTGATGGGTAAAGTGAATAACACTGATTGTGGCACCTGGTGTATCTCAGGCAACAGAGGAAAACGTCCACAATAAGCTGCTGTTTATTTTTATTGTAGCACAACTTCCCTCAAATTTTAACTATTTCCTGAATTTAGTTGCCGAAATCCACGTGGTCTACATTCATCAACCTCTGACAGCTAGATGCTTCTAATACAATCTTTGCTATGAATGGAATAAAGGCGCCGCGCCATTGCACCACAGTCTTGGCACCATCGTACCCCCCCCCCCCCCCCCCCCCCCCCCCCCCCCCCCCCCCCCCCCTTGGCACCATCGTACCCCCCCCCCCCCCCGTCAACAGTTCACCACTCCCCCCTATTTGGGTCAACACCAAATTAGGGTTTTGGTTAGGGTCATGTGGGCATATAATGTTATGCCTGATTGGTGTATATGGTCCAGCATACTTCCGCCAATCAGCATACTGCATCTAGCAGGTGTTTTCACTGTGCAGCAGTTCGTCCTGCCTTGTTTAAGGCCAAACAGCATGTTGTGGAGGCCTGATTGCAACACTATAGTTTCGCTCACTCAGTTCCACACTCTCGGTGCAAAGCTAAATGGAGGAATGCTGCGTCTGTGTAGAGCTGTAAATGTCACCGCTCAGTGGGGGAGGATCAGGAAACTAAATGTGCTGGATCAGTTTATATCTGTAGACTGCAGTGGCAGCAGCCAGGTATTGATATCAACAAGTTGTTGTTTTTTTTCAATTTCACACCAGGCACTTTATCATGTGTTAGGCCAGATTGATGGTTGATGCTATTATGGAATTCAAAATTGTTGCAAACATTAATGAGAATACAGTTGTTTTGGTTTACCTACTGCAGTGAAGACTTCTATGGCAGACGCTCATTCATTCTTAAATATTGCTCTTGTCAGTGCAAGGACTTGGAGCCCGGATGTCTTAGGTTGAGATAAGCTTTAATGCACAGAGAAATCACAGTGGCATACACAGGGCAGTGCCACCATTAGTTCTGTCGTGTCTCACAATGTTGGGAGTTATATAGGCCGAGGTTGTGGCTAGCATGCCCCCTGATATGGTTATCCTGGGAACAGGGTGACCTTCAGGAGAATGTGTCGTGAACCATCCTAGGAAAATACTTTTCCTCCACACTTTTGAGTTTTAATTACAACTGAAATCAACTATCTTCTCCTGCATGCTCAGAAGGATGAGAGTGAGGTGCAACTTCACCTCTAGATGTCACCAAATCTTACACACTGCACTTTTAAGTGAAGAGCTTTAATTTTGTTCTCAATCAAGATAAAATGATTTGTGTGCAATCACAATTGTATGTTAACAAGATAGAAAAAGTTGTCTAACTTAATTTAGGTCCTAGAAGAGGAAGTAAATTAACACTATTTACACTGCCGGTCTCTCCTTTCCTCACTCCTCTTAATTCCTGGTTCATCCAAAAATGGGCAAAGAGGCGGAGCACAGGTAGAGCACGAGGATGTGTCCCTGGTGCGGTTGCAACATCCGCAGAATGTACGAGTTTGGCCCAGGTGTCACTCAGGAGGCCACGCCCCTTAATTATGCATAGTCGAAAACCTCAATATATAAATATTAGCAATTCTGAAAAAGATTCACTGTCCGAATAGAAATGTTTAATGGACCACTAGAGGGTGACTCCATAAGCGAGTCAGCCTCTAGTGGCCACCCTGTGAACTGCATATTTTTCCACTTCCGCATTGGCCTCATCTCTCAAGCCTCTCTCCTCCTTCTTGCTCTCTCCCTCTCTAAAAAAGAAAAGAAAAACATTCATTGTCATCACATAGTCTAATAGCTCTGGATTTCTTACTCGTAGAGTGCTTCAGTGTACTTGTATTTGGATTTATTTTCATTTGAAAATCCAAAGCGAAGCAGGAGAGTCTCCAACCATTTGTATTTTATTGAATGTTTTATTGTGAAGCATCTATCAAGAGGTGATGGTCCATTCGAGAACCCCTGGAATCTGCTGTTACCATAAACACAGTTCAGTGTGTGTACTTCTGAGGTCCAATGCTAAATCTGTCGGAAAGCACCCGACAGACCTGTTGACGTTGGTTGTTGCAGCCACAAACTCTGGCTGCATTGATTCTACAATGGGTCAAGTCAGCTTTCACAGAAAGCGCTGATTTCATATTGCAAAAGCTTCAAGTACAATAATTCCATTTGCTAATCGCTGTATCTGTCTTTGCAATAATTGCTTTCCTCTACAAACTCTGATTCCAGTCAAATATAATAGATCCTCCTGACTCATATGGTCCACCAGAATAGACGTTTGCTAGAAGACCTTCAAACAGAAGTTAATTTCCAGTGCATCTGTATATCAAAACCATAGCTTGGAACATAAGAGAGAACACATCGTACCAGAATAGGTTCAAAGACACATGCATATAAACATAAAGCAGAAGTGCTGCATCTAAAGAGATTAGATCAAACACTTGGTGTTGCAACAGGTGTGTGTTCTCTCCATTAACACGTCCCGCTGAAAGAAAACCTGCTTTCATCTTCATATGTTGTCTCTCTGTCAGGGGTCTGATCTCAATGTTTTGAACCCTTTCCTTTTGTGCGGTTGTTGTTGATGTACCTTCTCTTGACACGTCTCTCAAGCCAACAATTACACTTTGATCCCTCTCATCCCTGAGCTGGCCCGCGGGTGAAGGCTCTGAGAGACTAGCGGTTGACCCTCTGTGTCACTAAAGAGGACATTGTGATATACTGCATTTGTTAGTCTGCATTGTTAAAGCTACAGCATGGTAGACTTGTACTGTCGTTGTAGAATTAGTGACATAAACAAAGGACGGATGAAAGAAATGAGGAAAAAAAGAAACAGAGCCACCGATGGACAAAGAAAGGACAAAAGTGAAGAAAGATGGAGCCTGACTTATCTTTCTTTCCCTTTTATGTGCGGACAATCGATCTTACAGATCGTCAAGTCGTCAGCACTCCTGTGTCTAGGTCTATACATAGTGCGTGGTGACTATAGCTGGTAGCCGACTGGATGGGACCATTGATCTGGCATTGATGAGTGTTCATTAGGTAGAGTGCAGTGGCCTTTAAATGTCACAATGGGAGATCGTATCCCATCCATTCCGCACAGCACTGGTAGGTGCCGTCATTGCAGGAGAAGAGGGAAACTATGGTATGCTTGCCATCTATGAGATTACATAGCTGTTTTCTTATAGATCCGTAAATCCCTTATTTGTTCTGTGGGAATTTGGTGTAGCTCTTATTGTAGCTCATTTTCCATTGTTGATAAATTGTCTGTCAAACACTATGGCTTTTCAATTTGGGCTAAACTTGCTCCATCACCCCTTAATTACAAGCCGCGACCCAAATTGTTCAACTTCTCAAATGTAGTTAATGAAAAGATGGTAACATATGAACATCCATATTTCATGTAGGCGGTGTTGTTTGCATTTCCCCATTGTCATCTAGCACATGAAAACAAACTGCAGATTTTCTTTTATCTATGAGCTTGCAGCTGTCTGTATTAGCATTACAGGGCATCATCGCTACCTACTGTTAAGGAGTGTGAATAGAAGGCACTGATGCATAAAAATCAACTGAAAAAAAAAAACTCCCTAATCAAAGGCCACCCACCCACCCAATGAGAAAGGGTGATATCAAGTTGAGAATCACAGATATAAACCATTATATGATTAGGTTTCCCATTCATTTCCCATTTTCACACATCTTATTAGTAAGCGATCATGGGAAATTCTTCAAAATCAATGTAAGTGATCATTGTGACTGCAAAAGAACAATAATCAAGGTCTTTTCATGAAAATATGTTTTGTACTAATGCACATACTGGTGCAATGCTTACTTATTATCTCCAGTAATCCAACTGCAGATACATGTCGTTGATCATGTGACAACTCTCTGTCACATCTCATTTGTTTGCCTATATTTCACCTGCAAAGATGTCTCCTGTTGTGTGTCACTGCATCTCCAGTCTATATCAGGACTACAGTGTCATCGCCGGTTAATTGAGCTCCTTCATCACCCTGCATCTATTAGGTGTTGTTAAAGATACTCACTCGAAGTTGGAGCCAAGACACTAAACTAATAATGTGTTTTTTTTCACTCATCTAAAATGTATAACATGAGTTGGTGCACTGAAATGAGGCAAAAATTCAGATCACTGGTTATATGCGTGTGTGGTGTTTTAAGTCAAAAGACCACTCTCATAGTGTCATCATTTTGCCCTCCTAATCCACTTATCCATTTGCTATCCATTGCCATATCTGAAAAGGGGAATAATGTGAAGGCGCACAACCATTTGGCTCATATCCAACCTCCATATTTGCTCACCCTCATCGTTCTAACTTCGCTTTCATCCTCTGTTTTCTTGAAGTGCCTTTAATCCAGTTTTACTTCAGAAGGCCTCTAAAAATAGGACCGCTGGGTCCCATGCAGGAATTTGTCACATTACATAAGCGTTGTATACTGACCTCGCGGGAACTGGGAAAGTCACCAGGTTCTCAACAAACAAATGTGACGAAACCATACTCATTGGAATATGGAGGAGCTGCAGTATGAAGGGATGCATGAGAAAAGAAAGAATGAGTAAATAATGCACATACACACATAGAGAAGGGGAACATATATAAAAAGATATGACTAGTATACATTAAATCACATATACACACATTGTCCACCAGAGCCATGGATACTGGTTTATTTGTGGGTTTGTGCATCATCCTTTTTGATCATTGGTGTTGTCGAGCTCATTCGTGTGCCAGTTACCCCCCACTAGTGACTCCATTGCAATGGATTCCTTTTCAACCCATAATAACACTGTGTAGGTTATACGCTGCAGTTGCCATGGAGTTTCCCGGGGTGACGCACAGAGGATAGAGCATGGTTTCCTTAATTAGAGGCGATTGGGTTTATGATTAGGCCGAGACTGGACCAACGGGTAGAGCATGCACACGCACACGCACACGCACACGCACACGCACACGCACACGCACACACACACACACACACACACACACACACATACACATACACACGCACACACACCTCCACACACTTTGGCAGCAGCTGTGCCAGTCACAGGTCACACAAGGGGGTGGACAGGGAATGTCAAGCATCAACCGGTATCCAAATAATGGTGTATTGTGTGTGCGTATGTATACAGTACATATGTGTGTGTGTG
>JAFBJT010034014.1:0-25628 GCA_016785325.1 Chascanopsetta lugubris | reverse complement strand
TGGCCTAATGAGGAGAGAGCGAGTGTAGTGTGTGTGTGTGCGCGTGTGTAGGATGTGTGAATGTATCTGTATGTGTATATGTAAATAGGTGTATATATATATATATGTGTGTGTGTGTGTGTGTGTGTGTGTGTGTATGTATGTATTATGTTATATCTCTGTGAGCTGGGCAGTTGGGGTGTAACAGTTCCTGGTGCAGGAGGTGTGGTCAGGTCAGGGTCTGACAGGGTCTTGGAGGTCCCAAGATTGACAGATCGGTGCTGCATCAGCCCCTATAATGAGAGCAGTGCTCCAAACTGCCATGGGGGCAGGGTAGAGCAGAGTCTAAAGGTCAATGTACAGTGGTTTCCCACATTCTAGACTTTTGGGTAATGATGAAAGTGATATTTTCAGAGGGTTCTCATGAAGGTTACATCTCAACTTGTAGGGGTTTGCTTCGATAACAATGCACTGATCATTTGATTGTTTCCCCAATCTGTTTAAACAGAACTTTGTACTCAAATGTACGTATATCTATATTGCATTGTCTGTGTTTGTATCCCAGCTTGGTTGGGGTCTTAGTGTGGGGGTGTCCACATGAGTTTTTCTGTCCCCCAAGACAAGCAGAATAATGTTGGTTTAAATGGTGATAATGAAATGTGCAACCTGGTGATATACTGGCAACATATCCAGGGTGACCCTCACCTCTTACCCAAGGTTGGCTGAGATTGGAATGCTATTGCCCCTGTGACCCTTAAAGGATAAGCAGCTTGGATGGATGAATCCATTGTCTTTTCTTTCAGAGATTTCTACAAAATAAAAGTCTTGCCTGCATATCACATATTGCCATATAATGCTTGATAAAACGCAACCTTTCCCCAGATAAATTAATTTGAAAGAAAACTTAACATATACCCATGCGCTTTCCAAGGTTTTATTTGTACTGCCCTTATTCTGCATGGCAAATGTATGCTGTATTACAGACTCTTGTGCATGTTTTTTGTAATCTTACTTATCCTTTTTATCGTTTCTACAAATTCTCCATATCCAAGTGTCCATTTATACAAGCATGTCAATGTATAATTGTATGTTGATACACTCAAGTGGCAACCTCCAGACTGACGGATAAGTCCATTATGTAAGTGGAAAAACCTACAGTTCTTAGAGTGGCCACTTGAGGCTGACAATAGTGAGTCAATCCCCATGGACTCCCATTTTAGATTCCCAACTTAAAGGATGGATGAAACATGTCTCAATCAGTCATCAATGTTATTGTTCATGTGATTTGAGTGGCCCCATCCACTTGAGATCAAATTGATCCGTAGGTGGCCCTGAACTAAACTGAGTTTGACACCCCTGCCTTACCCTAAAGCCATTAAAGGTGTAGGTGTAGTGTAAGATTTGGTGACATCTAGAGGTGAAGTTGCATATCCATCACCTCACCCTCACCCTTCTGAACATACAGGAGAACCTATGGTAGACTTCAGTCGTCGTTAAAACTCCTAAGATGTTTATTATGTCCACTTTACTACTGTAAAAACATGACGACCCCAGGAGAGTGGACCCCTCCCCAATGGACTCATTTAAGGGTAATGGGGGAAAAATAAAACTTTCAGATTATTATTAATTCATAGAAAAATGACAGTATGTAATTGTTTTCTAATGTTTTTAGAGGTGAAAAAAATGGCCAAAACATCACACACTGCACCTTTAAGTGCAGTGAGCTAAGTTGTGATCGTGCTTTTCTCTGCACTTAAGAGTTTATTTGCAGATATGGAGTTTGTGTGACAATCTGAAACACACATAGTTCCACAAATGTGTTCTGCAAGTGAGTTCCATGGTGTATATGTCATCGCTGCAACCTCTGTTTGATGTTCAGCAGCAGAAATGAATTTACTCAGCGGAGTCATGAATGCAGAGCGATGAGTGGAGCTGCGTTCAGACAGAGTGACAGATTTATTGTTGTTGTGTCTTCACAGTTTAAGTCACAGCTCAGCAGATTTGTCATCTGTCGGGGTGATGGAGACGCTCACCCTCCGCCTCCATGTCTCTCAGCTCCCCTCTCTCTCTCTCTCTCTCTCTCTCTCTCTCTCTCTCTCTCTCCTCCCCCTCCCTCTCTCTCAGCTCCCCTCTCTCTCTCTCTCTCTCTCTCTCTCTCTCTCTCTCTCTCTCTCTCTCTCTCTCTCTCGCTCTGTCTTTCAGATCTAAGTTGTCCCTACTTTGGGAATGAGCTGTTAATCTGCTCCACTTCCTCCTGATATTCCTCTCCACTCTTCCTCTGCTCCCCCTCTTCCTCCTCTTTTGTCCTCTACTGTTTCCTGCTTCAATTTCAACTCATCTCCCCTTATTCCTCCTCCTCCTCACATCCTCTGCTTACTCCCCCCTCTTCCTTTTACCTTCTCATCTCCATCTCCACTCCCATCTCCTCCTCCTCTTCCTCCCTCCCCCCTCATCTCCTTCTTTCACTCATCTCCTCTCCTCCTCACCTTCCATCCCTACTCCATTCCCCTGCTTCTTTCACTCACCTCTCCTCTTTTCTTTCTTCCACCAATCTCCCCCTCTGCTTTCCTCCTCCCTTGTCTCCTCCCCTTCTTTCACTCCTCTCCCCTTCCTCTTCTCCCCCCCCTCATTTCCTCTCCTTCACTCATCTCCTCTCCTCCTCTTCTTCCCTCCCCTCCTCTCGCTTCTTCTTTAACTCGTCTCCTCTCATCCTCCTTGTCTCCTCCCTGCCCTCCTCTCCTTCTTTCACTCCTCTCTTCCTCTTCTTCCTCCCTCCCCTCCTCTCACTCCTTCACTCATCTCCTCTCTTTCCTTTCTTCTTCCGTCCCTCCTCCTTTCCTCTCCCTCTTTCACTCACCTCCTCTCATCCTCCTCTTCTCTTACCCTCTCCTCTCCTTTCCTCTACCTCTTCTTTCCTCTCTCCCCCCAGATTTCTTCCTTTTACCTTCTCCTCTTCATTCCCTTTCCCCATTACCTCTCCCCCTCCCCCTCTTTCACTCCTCTCCTCTCCTCCTTTCCTTACCTCCCCCGTTCCTCTCCTCTCATTTCACTCATATTCTTCCCTTATTTCACTCATCCCCTCTCCTTGCCCCCTCTCCTCTCCTCCCTTCACTCTTCCCCTCTCTACTCCCTCTCCTGCAGCATGACAGCAGGAGTGCGGTTTTTGCTTGCTCAGCACTTTCTCCCTCTCTGTATATTCTAATGACTCTACTGTGGAGTTGGGATGTTTAGGGATGTGTCCTTGCAGTAAAAGTCGTCCGCTGGTCATCTGGAACTCCGTCAGACCTCGGGCATGAATATTGCAGGTTGTGTGATTGAGTGTGGTCGGATGTGACGGATAAGGGACATGACGGCTCCATCTGAAGGGCATAGCCACACGCCTCTTGTTGCACCACCTCACATTAACCGAGGGTAGAACGAGGGTCGCTTTGCCGCATTGTTGCACCAAGAGAATAATTTGGGGCGAGTTCCTCCAATATATTGACTCCCTGTACTTCCTGTGTGTCTCTCTGCAGATGGGAAGGTGTACGCTCTGGGGGGCATGGGCGCCGACACCACACCACAGGCCCTGGTGAGGGTTTATGAGGCGGAGAAGGACCAGTGGGTGCCGCTGACCTCCATGCCCACGCCACGCTATGGAGCCACGCCCTTCGTCACGGGCAACAAAATCTACATGCTGGGTAGGACACGAGATCACATCACTGAAGTTCTTTCCTTCCTAACTTTTTTAACCCATTAAAGGTGCAGCGTGTAAGGCATTTTCATGAATTTATAATCACCTAAATGTTTCATTTTGTTCCATTATCCTAAATTTAGCCCATTAATGTATATTTACATGAGGAGTGGGTCCTCTCTACGGGCGCCACCATGTTTTTACAGTAGTAAAAGTGGACCAAACATCTTTAGAGTTTTAATGACAACTGAAGTCTACCATAGGTTCTCCTGCATGTTCAGAAGGGTGAGGGTGAGGTGATGGATACAACATGTAAATTGACCCCTAGAGGTCACCAAGCTTACATGTGTGTCTTATACATTTAGATTCACCAACCTTCTCTGTCCAATACATCCATAATAATGTTTATGGAGCCTTTTAGAAATTGTATATTGATCATAGCATAGGATATATGATGAATTATGTAATATTTAAAGCTTGTAAAAACAAAGACAATACATGTTCTATTATTATCATTATTATTATTATTATTATTATTATTATTATTATTATTATTATTATTATTATTATTATTATCATATTTATTTCACTTCACTATTATGGATCATATCTGACTCTATGGGATGTCAAACTCATTTTGATTCAGGGGCCATTTGATCTTAAGTGGGCGGGACCAGTACAGTCACAGCATAATGACCTCTATGAACACAGCCAACACGTAGAGTGGATTATCATGTTTGACTCCCCCCCCTGGTGCAGACTATATATAGCGCGGATGTTTCTGGGGGCGGGAGCTGAGTTCTATCAGGTCCATTCATCGTGTTTCTGACTGCAATATATCAAACCACGTGTTACCACAGCAACCGTAACCACGGGATGCAGCACTGCACTTAAGCTAAAGTTATTAAATATTGCAGCATGTTTTGAAATCACTGATCCACTCCACTGCTCCTTAGATCCGTCCCCTTTTCTCACCCACTCACTCCGATAACACCCGAGAGTCCAGTATCAGGACCGCGTAGCAAGGAGGGGGAACATATTTGTTATCTTTTGGACAGCCAGGGATGGACAACATGTTCGAAGAGGCTCAGGTGTTAGTGCTGTGGGACTATTCTCTTCCACTCAGGTCTCCAATTGAGTGGATAAATGGAAAATAGCAGGACGTTATGTCTCCCTGTCCAGTCCTGTTTCCCCACAGCAGCGGTGTGTTTGTTTTTAGCATCAGCCTTTCAGCTCCCTGACATTATCTACTTGCTGGTTGGAGCTGCAGGGGAAAGTGACACAAATGTGTCTCAGGGCTGCAGAGGTGCACAGTCAGCGCAGTATCAATCAGAGGGGCGCCGGTTTAAGTGCGGCAGCGATTGCCACAAGTGCTCGGTCAAAGTTCATAACTGACTTTGAGGACATTGTCTCAGCGCAGTATTGGACTGACGTATGTGGTTTTAACACTTTATTGATCACTAGCACCTTATGGTGGTATGGTATTGATCAGAGGGATGGAGTCTTGGCACAGTATCGATCAGAAAGACAAAGTTTTTGTACAGCCAGAACTGATGAGCAGGACATTGTTTAAATGTTTTTTGTAGAGAATTTATCAGAATCATTTGGTCATTTCTGTACCAAAAATGATGCAGTCTTCTATGTGCTGAAGTCATCCCTCCAGGAATAGATTTGGATATTTGATCCATTATCCAAAGTTACTGGAAGGGATATTCCAGTGTCTTTTATGCCCTGTTTGGCTTGTGGCCTCTCCCTCTTAGACCTTTCTAAGGATTTAACAGCATTCACAACTTTGCTGTTAGATTGGAAATCACAAGTTCTCATGTGATCATTTGACCTGGAATTCCTGTCTATCCTATGTTAATAGTACCAGATGTCAGATTTATCTTTTTATCAGAGTTTTATCTTATTTTATTTTATTTGTATCATTGTTATTATTATCATTATAGTCTTTATATTGTATCAATATATCTCATTTAGTATGTTTGCATATTTGTTTGTGTATTTTAAATTTTGTATTATTATTGTTTTTTAAATATTATTTTTACATGTATTTCATTGGGGTTAATTCTTTGGTTTTTGGTTCAGGTTTAATTAATTTCTTTATTTGCATGATACCGAATATTTTAATCACAACGACAGTTTCTAAAATCAGAACGTTAAAATAGGATAAATAGTTAGATAAATAAAAAATCATGGATTTTGCTGCAACACATGGTCGAATGACAGAACAGATAAAAGGTACATGGACAGTATGTGCAGCACTGAGCACAGTAACAGATTCTTCATACGTAGTAATCAAACAGATGAATTATTTTCATAGTGACAGTACGCCCCTGATTAGAGTATTGCATTGATGCACAGTGTCGCTCAGAATGACAGATTCTAAGCCAAGTATTGACATGGACAGAATATGCATCAGAATGTGATGAAGAGACACATTTAAAAATCCCACAAAGCAGAATATATTATCATTTCACCTCTCTGCGAAAACGTTTCTTTTCTTTTTTTTTTTTTAAACAAAGAATCCATTTTGCAACATGCATCAACCACATTCAGCTTCCTGAGAGGAAGGTTGTTCATTTCCATCTCCTACATTTTCAGTCACAGGCTCCACTGGGGCACAGAATGACCCTTTTAATAATAACAATAACGGAAAGCACTGAGTGGCTGAGAGAGCACAATGTGTCGAGGAAAGTTTTCTCAACAAAACAACACAATGTTTGCATTCGCAACGACAGTAAACTCTCAACACACTGTGTAGTCCTGCTCCTCCATCTCAGCTTTGGACTGTGTTTGGACCAGACTTGTAGGTACTTTATTACTTTATGTTTGAGGTCATCAGATGAGGTTGATTGGCATCTCAGTACTCATTGAATACTTGGTTTTTGTGAGCAGAGGTGGGCAGGTCCTCACTCACTCACACACATGCAGTCACACACACACAATCAGCCAAGACACAGATGCACCAATGATGACCTCAGACAATGTGAAAGAGATTTTGCTCAGGAAGTGCAAGAAAGTATGAATAAATTGTTGTTTATACCAATGTGGCTTGTCTCACATTGTCTAGAGATGAAATTGCATGTTGTGTCCATCACCTCACCCTGTCCCTTTCATTAATTAAACATATTTATCAAAAAAAAAACATAAAGTTGAATTTAAAGTAGCATTTAATGGAGCGAGTCTAATTTATTTGACTTAAATGAACAGTAAAAAAAAGTAATGAATAGTTACTTTCCTTTGTAACTAGTTACTAAATTAGTTACCTTTTGGGAGAAATAACTATAGCAACTATATATGTTTTTACTACTTTTTTAAAGTAACATGCAGCTAATAACACTGTTCCCTAACTGCACGTATTGCCTTCTTTGGACTTCTCGCACCAATTGCTCTTCTATGACTTCCTTCTGGATTTCCAAACCTCTCACAGCAGCCACCATGGAGAGACAACTCCCCCTTTAAGCTCAAGGCCAAAATGTTTGTTGACTTGCAGTCTTTACATTACATCACCATTATTGGTGTAGCAGCATCACTCTACCTCTTCATCTCCGACAGTGAAAACTTGGGTGTGTAGAGTTGCTGTTGTCAGATTATGCCAAGAATTATTATTGTTTTAATTATCTATAAGTCTAAAATATAAAACCAACAAGACTCTTTCCACATCAACCTTTTGTCTAAGCTGGAAAAAAGTGTTGGTTTATTAAATCCAGCTACACTAAAGACAACACTGACATTTAGAAGAATTCACAGCTCCACCAGCTGTATGTCATCATCTTGTTTATGACCTGAGTGTTAATGTCACCCTATCATTTAACCCGCTGTCTATAAACTTTTAGCACCTCTCAGTTTTAAGGCCTGCTGTCAACATTTTAGTGGTGAAATGATCTTTGATTCACATTTCATATTTTACTCCATAAGCTTTGGTGGTTTATACTGGTGATTGAGGCTAATATTTGCATGATGGATGGAACAGCAAGATCCACATGGACACTAACAATAACAACACAACAGGCAGAGCAGTGTGATCGTTGTGGTGTTTGTTTTGTAACATTAAGTTCGGTGAGTGAGGGAACATCTGTGATCGACATTGGACCTGCCACAAGTCATCGGGCCTCACAACTCTTTGAAATCATTGACAATTGTGTGTGTGTGTGTGTGTGTGTGTGAGTAGGTGTGTGTGTGTGAGTAGGTGTGTGAATATCACTGTCAGGGTTGGTGATCATCACATGTGTGCACCTGAAAACCGGCTGTCAGCAAGTCATGGATGATCAAAAAAGGGCCCATCACATGGGACACACACACCTGCATGCACACACACACACTTTAGTAGAAACATTCAGACAGACAATGCAATGTATAAATGACCATGCATTTTCTTTCATAGAACAACACAGTTTCCTAATTAAACAACCGCAATTCGGCCCTGTCATTGTCATTGTTGTCATGGCAGCTGATGGTTCTTTGTGAGTTTTACTTTGTGTTTGGGCTCGTTCTCATGCATGGAAGTGGATTTGGATGTTGAACACACACCTCCCTGAAATTAGTGCATGATAGATTAGCATAGCAGAGTCCCGGACTTCCACGTAAGCTTAAAATTAAAGTTTAATGAGAACATAGAAAGAAAAAGAAAACAATGGCAGCACATTTACATCACTGTATCTTAATATGGCACATTTCCATTGAAGTTTCTTATTCCCAAATACTAGAGCAATACCTATTGTGTGTCCTCTTATTCTGGAGCTCCAACAGAAATATTGTCATTAGTGAGATTTTTAGAAACTGTCTATGATGCAGATGAAGTGCAGTTCAAATCAGTTCATCCTACCTGGTTTATCAGCTTTAATCAGATATTAAAGTCTTTCATTGAATGGAGAATAATGAGCTTTTATCATGTTTTTCATAAGTTTTAATGATTTACAATCTGCAGTATTAAGTGAGATGTTATGGCAACCTCCAGGGGCTAACAGATGAAATCCTGCAGTTCACAGGGTGGCCACTTGAGTCTCGCTCATTTATATTGTATTGAGGTTTGAAATCTTGCATAATTAGAGGGCGTGGCCTCTTGAGTGACATGTGGGCCCACCTGGCACATTCTGCGACAGCACCATGGACCCTGCAGTCCTGTTGCAGTCTAATCAGTTTTTGTCAACAGTGAACATATTGTGTGCCGGGATTACACTAGATTGTTTTATTGCGCTTCACTCGATCTCCAAAAATACACTTTATAACAAAATTTCAAAAAACAAACAAAAATGTATGAAATGAAAAGAAAAGTAAAAATAGAATACATGATGAATAGTTTCGGGAGACATCAGCCAGCTTTCTCTGGCATTGAGAGAACCCCGGTTTCCTAGTTTTATAATCCTGTCAAAAATGTGTCGGTAAGAATCAAATCCGAACACGAATGAACCGGTCCCACAAAAACAAACCTCAGTATACTCTCCTGTAATCAATGGCTCCCACTTTCCTCCGCTCTCTCACACCTCTCTGACTCCAATGCTTCCCACTCACTTCGACTCTTTGTCTCGCTGTTGCTATCGATCCCGGCCCACTCTCGCTGACCCTTGTCCACTTTCTTCTCCCACTCCTCCACACTCTCCTCTCTTTCCCCTCCATTGCTTTTGCACCATTCCTCTGTGCCATTCACTCATTTTCAGATTTTCTCTCCTTTTTATTTTGGTTTTCAAATCTCTCTGCTTCCATCCATCTATCGCTCTCCTCTCTCTCTGACCTCCCACACCTTTCGTCCTCTGTTTCACCCTCGGCGTCCATGTCACATGGTCCAGTTTAGACATCATTGACATCAAACCTTTGTGGAAACATGTGTGAGAGCAAGGCCGCAACCCTCCAGGGGCTGATGGATGGGTCCAATAGGGAAGTAGAAAAACATGCAGTTCACAGGGTGGCCACTTGAGGCTGGCTCCAAAAGTGAGTCAATCCCTAATGAATTTCAGACACATTTATTTTTTCCAGTGACAACTGTATGGGGGGCCCACCCCCGCTCTGCCTGTGCTCCGCCTTTTTGCCCTTTTTTAGATGAACCAGAAAGTGCGAGTGGGAGTGAGGCATCACCTTATTCGCCCATTTCTCTGTGCCATTCACTCATTTGAATATTTTCTATTCTCTTATTTTGGTTTTGGCCTTGATATCAAATCTCTCTGCTTCCATCTTCCACATCTTTATCCTCTATTTCACCCTCAGCGTCCATGTCACATGGTCCAGCGCTGACATCATTGACATCCATTACTTCCGTGTGCACCGACTCTGCCTTTGCCCTTGGTCGTACGCGGTTAAGTTATGAGTTGTCAGAGTAAACAACTTGCGGGCGTCCTGGGGGAGCTTGCTTGCTGCTGCTGCGCTCCATTTTCAATCCAAGCTGAAATGCGTGGTCCCGGTGCCAGGCAACATGCTTGCCTCAATTCAACGCAAATGCCATTGAAACTGTGACGGGAGCGAGGGAGTATTAAAAAAAGCAATGAAAAGAAGCAGGAGATGGAAAACAAGGGAAAACACTGTCAAGAAATAAATGTACTTCTGCAAGTTCTTGGCTTCATCCATGTTGACTCTAATATTGTTGGAAGTAAATTCATTGTTTGAAGGTGCAGTGTGTAAGATCTTGGTCATTTATTCACTTCTAAAAATATTACAAAACAATTTCAGACTGGCATTTTCATGAATTTATAATCACCTAAAATGAGCCCATTTAAGTAAATTTATATGAGCAGTGGGTCCTCTCTTATGGGGGCCGCCATGTTTTTATAGTAGCCCAGAGAGGACGTGGTAAACAAATTTTGAGTTTTACTGACAACTGAAGTCTAACACTGGTTCTCCTGCATGTTCAGAAGGGTGAGGGTGAGGTGCAACTTCACCTCTAGATATCACCAAATCTTACACACTGCACCTTTTAAGACGTGTGAATAGACAGCAATGCGCTTCAAAATAAAAGTACAAGATTATTTTTCTCAAAGGTGCAGTGTGTAAGATTTGGTGACATCTAGAGGTGAAGTTGCATGTTGTATCCATCCATCACCTCACCCTTCTGAGCATGCAGGAGAACCTATGGTAGACTACAGTTGCCGTTAAAAGATGTTTAGTACAAATGTCCACTGTGGGCTAATATAAAAACATGGCGCCCACTTTTTGGTCATGACCCACCAGTTGAGAATCACTGTTTTAAACGTCTCCTCCTCCTCAGGTGGTCGTCAGGGAAAGATGCCGGTGACGGCGCTGGAGGCTTTCGACCTGGAGGTGAAGAGCTGGACGCGTTACCCCTGTATCCCGAGCCGGAGGGCCTTCTCCTGCTGCACCACCAATGAGAGGAGCCTCTTCAGCCTGGGCGGACTCCAGCAACCAGGGCCGCACAACTTCTACTCCAGACCTCACTTTGTCAGCACAATGGAGGAGTATGACCTGGATCAAGGTAAGAGGAGGACCTGACTCCTGCAGCGACATGGCAGTTTGTTGCATGTATTGGGCAGTGAGTGTTCATTTTGGCGCGGATGTTGGAAGTAGAATCAAGATGGATGAATGGGATCTCTAAAACCGCTGCTCGTGTGGGATTTTCCCATTCTGCATCAACCAAATATGTTTAAAGGTGCAGTGTGTACGATTTTTGTCACTTCTAAAAAAAAATTTTACAAAACAATTACATATCGACACTTTCATGAATTTATAATCACCAAATTGTTTCTTCCACGAGCTTTAAATGAGCCCATTAATGTACAATGAGTGGGTCCTCTCTATGGGGGACGCCATGTTTTTACAGTGGCCCAGAGTGGACATACTAAACATCTTCTGAGTTTTAATGACAACCAAGTCTACCATAGGTTCTCCTGCGTGTTCAGAAGAGTCAGGGTGAGGTGATAGATACAACATGCAACTTCAACTCTAGATGTCACCAAATCTTACACACTGCACCTTTAAGGCAAGAACACCAGTGAACAGGGTGTGACAGGGTGATGGGCAGCCGAAGCCCATCCATGCACACTGGACTTAGCGGTGCACAGTTGTCTGTTCCAGTTGGATCTTACTGTAAAGGTTTATGCTGGTTCTGATAGAAAGGTGTCAGGAGATATTTGACTGGATGTTTTGTAACAATACACTAGTTTCTAGTGTAGGAAGAACCTCTATAAATTGTAGAAATGTAGAAAACACATTATCAACATGTGAGTCACTTGAAAAGCAAAAACAAATACTTTTCAATTTAAGTCTTGGAGCACACAACGATACCAATGTTTTATTATCATTTTTTTTTCACATCAGGGCACGTTAGATGCAGAAAGGAAAGCAAATCCCATCAAACTTAATTTGCATTTTTGACAAATATCAAGTGTGAAATGGATGAATAAATAAATAGTTTACAATATATATACCAAAGACCAATGCTAGTAGAATGAGTCCATGTATGGCTTCATTTTGCTACACAGTCAAAAGATAAGCACCCAAATGTTGCATTTTCACCTTGAAACCAACATCATTTGAGCTCTGATAAGCTTCCATTTGCCCACACCTATATTTTCTTTCTCCGTTCTGACTTCACATCATCTCTAAATTCCATTCCAAGCACCATAAAACAGACCGGTGCGCCTTTCTCACTTATTAGGTTGTAATTACTATTTCCAAGAACCAGACATCGCATATTTCAGTTTTCTTTTTCTTTTTTCTTTTTGACGACTGGGGATTACATCTACACTGATGCTGTGGATTTGAAGTTAATTTTAATGGATTATTGTGGATTAGCTTCTATTTACCCAGGCGGGTGGGCTGTTAGCTAAATCAACACCGAGGTCTCCAGTGTGGCAGGTTTAACCGTTGGTTGTTTATATAAAGCAGCAGTCTGTTTGGTTTCTGAGAAGGTTCCGCAGCTCGTGGAAAATTAAAATTAAATCTTTAATAAAACTCAGAAAATCATTTTAAAGTGTTGGTCCAGATTTAAATGAAATGATATCCTTTGCCTTTTGAAAGAATGTAATATAAAACAATCTCGTATTTTTTTGTAGCGTATAATCACTTGATTCATTAAATTGTTGTTTTCATTATACTGTGAAATGAATCCACTATAGTAACATTTGGAGCCGGTCGTCTTTACCGAGGCCTTTATGTTGCACCACCATGTTATTACAGTGACCCAGAATGCTGGGTACTCAGCTCCAACACCACTAGATATCACCAAATTATATATACTATATATATAACACTATATATTATATAGTGTCAGGTTACCTGAGGCTTGAGGAACAGAACAACAGATATACTTACTACATTTATTCAACCAACTAATTCATTCAAACTACATAAGCCTTTTATTCCTGCCATCAGGCTTTAAATGCTGCGGTGGGTGGCAGCCAAAGACTTTTTGTAAAGATGGACGTAGTGTCTGTGACGTCGCCCATATGTTTCTGCAGAGTGCTTATGAGGCCCATAGTGGGTGGTTCACTCATTGAACATCTTGCCAATGCTTGACTCCCCCTACTTCCTGGTTCATCCAAAAATGGGGAAAAACACTCAAGGTAGAGCTGGGGTGGGCCCTTGGTACTGTCGCAGCATCCGCAGAACTGCCCAGGTGGGCCCAGGTGTCACTGAAGAGACCAAGCCCCTTAATTATGCACAATTTCAAACCTCAATAGAATAGAAATGAACAAGTTGGGAAAAAATTATATAATTTTCAGGCTTGAAACATGTTTAATTCACCTGTAAATTTGGTCATTTTAACATGAGTGTCTATTGGGATTGACTTGCTTTTGGAACCTGTCTCTAGTGGCCACCCTGTGAACTGCAAGTTTTTTCATTTCCATATTGGACTCATCCATCAGCCCAGAAGGTTACAACTTGACATAGGTCAGGAAACGCATATCTGCCTATTTATTCATGTATTATTTATTTTCTTCTTTGCTGCTTCTGTCTGATCTGGTGTCACTGACAAGGTGTCAGAATGTTTGATTGATTGTCTTCTATCGGTACACTACCTACCTCGGTACACTAAAGCCATTTAATTGTCTTTTTTTCAACTTTTTAAAGTAAGCTTGAAAAAGAGTTTTCATTCAGTGTATTCAACAACTCAGTGTGAAGAGTGCAGCAGAAACATCATGATCTCAAATTACAGTCATAATTAAACACAGCGGGAGGGCGGGGGCTGTGATGTTACTCTCATAGTAGGCCTTCTAACAATCGCACTGGCTTTTGAAATCCCTTTTCTGTGTTAATTACTCGAATTTCCATCAGAACAGTGAGACCCGAAGAACCTGCTGCGAGTCTCACCTGGAGTTTGAAATCTTGGGAACACTTTCACACGTTAATTTTAATACAAACAACACAGGAAGGATAATTACTTACATGAGTAACAACGGTTAATATTGTTTTTGAACAGGCCAACATGTTTCTAGTGGGTGGGCACTACAAATGTCTATCTTTGATGCTTCTCCTTACTTGATGTGGTGCTAAATTAAAAGTGCAGTGTGTAAGATTGTGGTTATGTTTGTCACTTCTAAAAAATTATTACTGACATTTTCATGAATGTATTATGGCCTCAATGTATTATTTTTCCCATTACTCTTGGTGTAAATACACATTAAATGGCTAATTTAAGGGTCATGTTAAAATCAAGTCATAAATTGGGGTGATCATACATTTGTAAAAATGGATATAAAGTTGTTTTGCAATTCTATTTCTATTGATAGAAGGGACAAAAAATGACCAACATTTTACACACTGCACCTTTAAGGGTATTTATGAAAATATCAGTATGTCATTGTTTTGTTGCATTTATATTCTACCAATAGAAATGACAATAATAACCAAAATCATACATACTGCACCTTTAATTTAGAAACCTGAAACACATGAAGAGAGTGTGAATATCTCAAACGGAGATGTGAGGATAAATGACGACTGACCAAGGTTCAATGCCTCAAGTAAGATATTCAATCCGTCAACACGTGTTTTTCATGTATCTATTGACTTCACGTTCTGTCATGAATTGAGAGCCACACCATGAAATGCACTTAAGTATATCAATATATTTTTAACCTTGAGAGCTCCGTGCAAGATAACTGGGAGGTGCTGTTTGGAGGATGCAGTCGATGCAGCCGCTTGACCTTCTGCTTGGACACCATAAGTGAGCAGACTGGAGGGCCAAGCTACAGCTGAGTGGATTCAATCACCTGCACAGACACAGTCACCAGTCATCTTCATAGAAATACGTCCACAGTATTAAAGGTGCAGTGTGTACGATTTTTGTTACTTCTATTGGTAGAAAAAAATGCAACAAAGCAATGACAGACTAACATTTTCATAATCACCTCAATGTATTTTGTTTCCATTACCCTTAAATGAGCCCATTCATTTATACTGACATGAAGAGCGGTTCCTCGCCACGGGGGCCACCATGTTTTTACAGTAGCACAGAGGACGTACTAAACATTTGGGAGTCTATGGGGATTGACTTGCTTTGGGAGCCAACCTCAAGTGGCCCCCCTGTGAACCACAAGCATTTCCTCTCATCTGTCATATCTGCTTGTATTCGCAGAAATGTAGTATAAATTCTATTGTTTTGGGTTCAACCTTCTCCACAGCCTCATCTTCACCCTCAGTCATAATGATTTTGCATTCACAGCAGTAGGATCCTCTGCTTGTAAATGTCAACATTAGCAAGCTTAGCGTTGCTGCAAAAGCTCAGTTTGAAGGCCGTGTCATTTTAATATGACAACATGCAGTTACCTGATATTTCTAAACCCTGACATTGGTAACATTCATGTATTTCTCAATTTTATAAAACAGGTGTGTAAGGTGTAAAAAAAAACAAAAAACAACTTTCTATACTTTCACTATATATCCTGACAGAATTTGCATTTAACACAATGCAGGTCTGCTGGGAAATGATATTTGATTCATTCCTGTGCCTCTGGGAATCCTCCCAGTCTGGTTTAATGTGTTAGGCTTTGACGGATAATGGCCTTTTTTTGCAGTTACCAGGCCTCATCCTCACCTCACCTCTGAAATGCAGCCCCGAGTGGAGGACTGACAAAATGAAATACAGCCTGAGCTGTGTCTGCTTTCATATCAGTCATCACCATCATCATCATCATCATTATTATAATCATCATCATCATCATTCTTATTCGTATGACACTTTGATAACAGTGGTATTCATAAATAAATACATAAAATTGAACTAATCCAAACCTGCATGATTTGTGGATGAGCAGGACATAAGCAGCAGAGTATTCATCAGTGTCACGACTCAGACGACAGGATCAGGATCCAAACTCGGGAATTTACTGACAAAGAGGGGTAACAGGCAAAAGGCACTGAATTCAGGATACAACCCACAGGATACCAGGCACGGAACACTAGTCACTGACGGGATGCCTAGGAGTAAGGCCAAGGCGCAGACTGGGGGGACACGAAAGGGTTAAATTCACCAGACAATCAGTGGGGAACAGGGATCAGGTGGGACACGGACAACAGGTGACACGAGCGGGGACAATCAGGGAGAGAGACGGGAGGAGGCAGACGTGACAAACACACAGGGATCAGAGCTTTACAATAAAACAGGCAGTGGGAACATGAGGGCACGAAAATCACGGGACATCAGTTTGTTATTGTCTGTTCTGCAGTGTGTGTGTGTGTGTGTGTGTGTGTGTGTGCGCTTTGAGATTGTATTTCTGTCCTCTCTTTTGGGGATGGGGTGGGTTTTGGGGGACTTTGTGGCGTTGCTGTGATCGACACATCCAGTGTACAGATCACAGGAGAGCAGATAAAGAAGCGAACGGAAGACGGAGCCATCAAAGCAACAGCAATAATAGCAGCGCATTCATATGCAGAGTTCTTCCTCCTGAGGCCTTTGACTCGACTCGTGGCCCCTCCCAGACGAGACCCTGGGCAAAACACAGAGGGAACAGGAATAGAAACAATGAGATGAGAAAGAAAAAATGTAGCCTCCCACTGTCAGTGGCTTGCGCATGTTCATGCAGAGGCCGATCATCCCCGTGATCATAAAAGTGAGCTGTAATGTGATTATGCCTTTTAATAGATTTCATAAGCCTCAAAAAATGAACAGGTCTATTACCTGTTCATTTTCTCAAATGTTTTAATCAGGCTCATTTGCATTTAAATCTAACCGGAGTTAGAGTCTGTGGTTGGTGGAGGAGGACGCAGGGTTAATGGATGTTTTGCTGTGAGTCACCGCTGTGTGGAAAGATAATGTATCTGTAAGTTAAAGGAGCCTGGAGGTGATAAGGCTGAAACGTTGGAAGTGAATGCAGCGTGTTTTTGCAGCAAATATTGTCACTGTGCTTTAGTGGGTTTTAACCCACTTGTCAAAAAGCTCTGAAATAGGAATGGATTCCTATCGGCTTCTGCTCCAAGGTCACATGACACTGCTGTAAACACAAGTCTGTTTGTCAGGGGTGTCAAACATACGGCCCATGGACCAGAACTGGCCCGTCAGAGGGTCCAATCCAGCCCCAGTCTGATATACCAAGTACTTGGTCATTATAATTCACAACTGCTCTTGTACTTTTTTGTACCAAAAACAAAGTTGCTGTTGTTGTTTATAGGTCATCATGCTTTGAGTTGATAGTGGCATATAAAGGGCAGCTGATGGATCGCGACCCAAAACTGGGTCGAGGATCCGTCTTCAGTGGGTGGCAGGCCTTTGACTGGGAAAAAAAAAGTTATGAAAAAAATGATGTGCTTTTATTTTGAAAAGGATTTTTATGCATAGGCATTTCACCTATTCACCCTCCTTTACAGTAGGTGGCGATGCGGTACTAATACAATCCCGCCATTTCGCAGAGAGAAGAAAACCAGCTACGTTTGTTTTCATATGCTAATTAACCATGGCTAAACGCAAAGTATGACACCAACTACATGAAACATGGATTTTGTTATATTGAGGACAAAAGAGGGGACATATTGTATTACCTTGTGTCCCTAAGGTGCACTTTCTCTTTTCTTTTTTGGGCTGTTGAGAATCATTGATCTACGAGATGTAAAAATATATTTGCTGGTGTTCCACAGGGACTGAAAGAGAGAGATATTCATCATGTGGATGTTGCAAATGTATGCATTATAGTAGATGAGTTGATAAATAACGACTCCATTTCAAAATGAGTTGGAATTTGTATTAAGAAATTTAAAACACTCAAATCTGAAGTGTCATTAAGCACTGGTGGATGTCAGGATCTGAATCATCCAACGCTTCGGAGTCAGTGTTGTTTATGGTCAGTGGTCAGACCCAGTGAGTTTTTAAACTATGGGTAATTGGATGCATTTTGAAGAGCAGCTGAACTTTTTGTTGAATTTTTAGTGTCTCTTGAGTCTTTATTTATTGATTTTTGTTCATTTTCTGGCTCTCTCCTCCCGTCCATTCACACGCTTCCCCATCGTCCTCTCACATTCTCCTCCCTGTCCGACTCCCCAGGCCTCTCGCCCTTTTAAAGGTCTCCAATTTTTCTCACTTTATGTCTCATCTGACGAGTTCCTCTTCCCACTGTGCTCGTGTGGCCTGGCACACATACAGTATTTCACATTCTTGTCCTCTCGGGGGCTGAGACACTAGCTGTAACTTTTCTCCTGCAACTGTGGACTTTCAAACTAAAGGTTTTGATTTCAATGAAGGGTTCCAGAGCACTCCTGCAAAATCATAAAGGTGAAGTGTATAAGATTTGGTGACCTCTAGAGGTGAAGTTTCATGTTGTATCCATCACCTCATCCTCACCTTTCTGAGCATGAAGGAAAACCTATGGTCGACTTCAGTTGTCATTAAAACTCAAAAGATGTTTAGTACGTCCACTTTTTTGTATTGTAAGAACATGGCGGCCCCTATAGAGAGGACCCCCCTCCTCATGTAAATATACATACATTAATGGGCTCATTTAAGTGTAAAGGAAAAAAAAACATAATATAAATTTATGAACATGTCATTATGATAATTGTTTTGTAATATTTTTAGAACTTAAAAAATGACTGAAATCTTATACACGGCATCTTTAAGAGGCATTGAAATCATTATATAAGCGTTATTGCGATGATTTCAATGGTCCGGCCCACTTAAGATTGAATTGAGCTGTATATGACCCCTGAACTAAAGTGATGGCCACATCAGCATTATGGTTGTCTTAAAGGGCCGATTTTAAATGTGGGACTAAATGTAATTAATGATCATTCATTCAAGTTACAAATGTTGTATATGCATTTTCATACCTGTGAAAATGTAAACACACTGTAAACACACTGTAACTACTAATGTATGGCGACACGTAAAAAGTGGCATGTGTAATTCACTCGTGTTCATGGGCAATGTCACGGGTCATGAGTTTGACACGAGGGCTCGAGAGTGAAGCCAAGGCCCATTGGTTTGAGCCTTCTTTGTTGGGCGACTGCTCCGCGAACCAACATTAGCAGATTCGAGACCCAGGCATTCAATGGAGCGTCAGTCTTCCACACCATAGTCGGCCGACTTCATAGCAGAACTGTGGCACAGCGAGTTTTTCTGGCTTCATTTTGTCGAGTCCCGTCCCACAAGCGTCCCACCGTCTCATTTAACCACGTAACACAGTGAGTGCACTCCTCTCACGGCCAACGAAGTGCGTGTACTTTGTAGTGCGCGGCACCTTAAATGGGACACAGCGACTGATCAAGCAAAGCTAGTGACCTGGTTTCTGTTAAACCACACCTGCTCCCACTGTCTCACAATCATCCCCCCTCTCTCCTGTCTCTGCTCATGCAGTGTCATCAATCTGAAGTGCTTCTGCAGAGCCTGTTCATATGATTGTACTTTGCCACCTGCAACAAGTCATCAAGGCCGTTTGTTTACCTCCTACGCGGCTCACTCACCTCTCGGTATGCGACACCGCACATGCATTAGTATGCAAATGAACATGGCGGCGCCATGGTAATTATATCTATACATATTTAAGTGACTGTCACCGCTGCAGGCAACTATGATTATGACAAGTGTGAGGGTGTTTGGCGTCAGATTATCATATCTGTTGTCTAAGCATGTGATTAAGAGACAGGGTTTAGTGTTCAGGCGACTGCCGCAACAGGAAGGATATAAACTGTCCCAAGTGACTGATGGTGATTGTGGTGTGTGTGTGTGTGTGTGTGTGTGTGTGTGTGTGTGTGTGTGTGTGTGTGTGTGTGTGTGTGTGTCATGTTGTGCAGAGAATATATTATAGCTTACATTTATCATTAAAACTCAAAATGTCATTTTAGACAATCTGGGATACTGTAAAAATATGTTATACAGGACCTGCTTCTGTAAGTAATCATTAAAGGTGCAGTGTGTACGATTTCCGTCACTTTTGTCACCTCAAAAAATATTACAAAACAATGACATACTGAGTTTTAACTACAACTGAAGTCTACCAGAGGTTCTCCTGCATGTTCAGAAGGGTGAGGGTGAGGTGATGGATACAACATGCAACTTCACCACTAGATGTCACCAAATCGTACACTTTTACAATTGAACGGCTCCAAACGTCCATAATTCGTGGATAAGCAGGACATAAGAAGCAGAGTATCCGTTGGTTATTGTATGTTTTGCTGTGTGTGTGTGTGTGTGTTGCGTGTGTGTGTGCGCGCGCATGGGACTGTATTTCTGTCCTCTCTTTTGGGAATGGGATGGGGTCTGGGGGACTTGATGGCGTTGCTGTGATCAACACATCCAGTGTACAGATCACAGGAGAGCAGATAAAGAAGCGAAAGGAAGACGGAGCCATCAAAGCAACAGCAATAATAGCAGCGCATTCATATGCAGAGTTCTTCCTCCTGAGGCCTTTGACTCGACTCGTGGCCCCTCCCAGACGAGACCCTGGGCAAAACACAGAGGGAACAGGAATAGAAACAGTGAGATGAGAAAGAAAAAATGTAGCCTCCCACTGTTAGTTTCCAGTAATCCGTTACCCTTATATGAGCCCATTGATGTATATTTACATGAGGAGCGGATCCTCTCTTTGGAGGCCACCATGTTTTTACATCAGCCCAGAGTGGATGTACTAAACATCTTTTGAGTTGACAGCTGAAGTCTGCCAGAGGTTCTCCTGCATGTTCAGAAGGGTGAGGGTGAGGTGATGCATACAATTTGCAACTTCACCTCTAGATGTCACCAAATCTTACATGTTGTACCTTTGAGGACTACATAATATTATCATCATCATGAAATTGAAAATATTGTAGCATGTTGTGCAGGAGAGTGCTGGGGCTTCCCAGCATGCTTTGGGGCGTGGAGCCCCAGACACTGTTTACCGTATGGTTGCCTTATTTTTGTAGTTATAACATTTATGTGCATTTTATGTGGTGCTAAGTTTCTTTTAGAAATATGCCTTGTTGTTTTCTGTTTTGTTGTTCGGACAGTGTGTGTGGCACCATGACTTTGTTTCGCTTTTGTTTTCCTCAGTTTCCTCCGTTCTGTCTGTTTTGGGGCATGTGAAAGATAAGCTTCAGTAAAGGCAGTTGCATTACAGATCATTGCCTGTGTCTCATTAGTGCAATTTAAAAGAGATCCACGTCACAATATGTATATCCTACCAACATAGTGGCTATTTCATAACCTTCACATTTACATTGTGAACTATGCTCATGACAGTGTCCACCATCTTGTTCCACCATGTTTTTCAGTAGCACAGAATGGGCAAACTATAGGAACCCAGCCCAAATGCACCTTACCCGTCACTGCAAGAATGAGAGCTGCATCTCATCAGAATAATTACAATGTGAGAAGATGACAGATGGGGCATGTCGCCCACTGCTGGCCCATTAGTTCATAGTCACACCTCATTCAGAAAATATTTTTATTTTACTTCAAATATCAAAGGTGGAGTGTGAAAGATTTCGTTCAGTTTTTGTCATCTCTATCTATAGAAATAGAACAACAAAACAATTATATAAGGACATTTTTCAAAATATAAAAACACCTATATGTATGATTTAGTTTTTTCATAAGCCTAAACTTACCCCTTTAATGGGTTTTTACATCAGGAGTGGGTCCTCCCTCTGGGGGCAACCATGTTTTTTACAATATTGTACATACTAAACCTCTACTGAGACAACCGAGGACTACCATATAGGTTTTCCTGCATGCTGGAATGAGAGGGGTGAGGTGATGGATACAACATGCAACTTCATCGCTAGATGTCACTAAATTCTACACACTGTTACTTTAAGATCAGACCATGTGATGTCACTGAGTGATGTGACTTACAGTGGCATGTGACAATGATGCAGACACGTGTGATTTTAAAATGTAAACATCTGGATGAAGATGACGTCATCCTTGTGTGTCATCATCTTCCTCATCAATGACAATCTCACCCCTGTACAATATCCCTATCTCTCCCTCGTCTCTAAAACCGCTGTCTCACTCTTTCTGTATTCACTGCTTATATATGCTTGAGCCTTTTTATTGTTTCATTTTCAAATAGACATTTTTATTTTTATTTTTTCACATAGACATTTATATCTTCATTTCATATAGACATTTCTATTTCATTTCACATAGACCTTATTTTTATTTTTTATCTTATTTTCACATGGACACTGGGGAGATGAGTGAGGTTCAGATTGAGCAGAAGAGCAGAGGAATAGAGGATGCATTCATTATGCAGAGCCATATGCCGAGCAGTTCCTCCCATCACAAGAGGCACGTTGTCCACATGATGGTACACACTGTAGCTACAACACCCAACCTCATATTTCTTTTAATTAAGTTCTTATGTATATGTAATGACTCCCCCCCACACCCCTCAAGCTGTTATGCCCTTAAAATATAGTGTTGTTTGTCAGCAAAATGCAATTATGTATGGGATCATTGGGATGGGTGTGCTGGGATGTGAATTAAGGTCAGCGGTACACGCACCATCACCGGCGGACATTTTTGAAGAGAATAATGGAGTTGCTTCCCTCTGTGGCGTTTCTGCAATTTTAATCAACAGCGAGATTATAACAACCTATGTGAGGATCGGCATGTTTAATGATGTTTGTGTTGGTGCAGAGGCCTGTGGTGAGAGATACTTTTTAATACAAGATGCAGACAAGTATGCAAACAGCCATTTTTACATGCACATGGGTTCTTAAAGAGATGGAATCAAAGCCAAAAAAAGTTAATATACAATGTTGTTCCTAAAACTCAGACCGTAGAGCAGCATAAAACCTTTTTCATCACCATAGGTGGCACATTGTGATGTTGCAGCAGAAAACACTAACAGAGAAGATTCAAGATGTAAGATATATATGTGTGTGTGTGTGTATAAGCGACACACGAGAGTGGATGGATAGGCAGGGAATCGAACCCATGACCTCCTGAATCCAAGGCACATGCTCTACCACCGAATTACTCCTACTCCATATTTACATGATACTAAAAATTAAACCTGTGTATCAGGTCCTACTTTTCACCTCTGCACATTTAAAGGTACCAGGTGTCTAATCATGAGCTGCCATCTGAAGTCGTCATTACTCCAATCAAACATGGCAACACCAAATTGCTAGAGAACCAGAAGTGTCACTGGCATGAAGAGATAATCGCTGCGATTATTGTGATGTAATGTATGATTAAACTCTTAGGTCAACGTGTCCTCTAAAGTAGTGAAGAGGCGTCCGTGACCTCGGCGACACAGATCCCATGTTAGAACGAGTGCAAAGAAAGAGAAATCCAGGCAGAGGAATAAAACAGTAGCTGGATATTAGACTTTTGAGATTAAATGTGTGATAAAGAAACGCTTGTGCACTTATGTGCAGAACTTAATTTGAATAATAACCTTGTTCTGTTGACAATAGGGCTCAAGAGAGTGATTACATCAGCGGATATTTCAAAGTAAAGGTTTTATCAAGAGAGCAATTCTGGCTGTCCCAAGTACTCATTCAAACACACTTTCTCTGAGAACCTCTTGAAAATGACCTTGTTGTGATCTGACCTCACAGATCGAATGTGCATGTCCTCTGTCAGCGTGTTTACATCAGATCTCCCCCGGGCTCCCGTCAGACTATGCAGTCTCAAACATTTTATCTTATTTTTCTTACTCTGACCCAATTTTTTCCTCTTTGAGCGGCGACGACTTTGTGTAAACACTTTGTCTCCGGCTACTTGTTTTTCACTTAGGTGCGCAGGTGAAACACATTTCTGGTATCTACCCTGGCAGTTGGTTTAGATTATCCACCAAAGTTCTTGTTTTTATTCAATCCAAATACATTCCATACACTGAAAGTTCAGGGAGTGGCTCTGTGACAGATGACATTTCTGTGAGGGCCAAAACAGGCCGGGGAGAGCACCTATAACAGCAAGCAATCAGAAGTAAGCATAACTTGTACAGTGACATACGAATACATGTTAGTACAAGGCTGCATGCTACGAGGGTTATTATGGTCTGTTCTTCCACTATTTTGGTCCACACTAACATATGGTGATACACTTTCGGTAACGCTACTTAAGCTAACAGCATTGTAGAAGTCCAAACGTGTCCAAAATGGGTTTTAGGGCAGGAGATGATGTCAGAGATAAGGAGGAACCATCTTGCTCTGCTGTGGTCCCAAACATAGAAAATGATGTTTACTCGCTCCACAGCACTTCCTGGTGGATATCATCACCGTATTTGTGCACAACCGAAGTCAAATAGATGGGTACAAACTCATGATGATGCTGTGCCATGGAGTCGACTGACATGTGCCCTTTTGGGGGTGATTAACGAGCCGACATGCTGCTGCATTCTGGATCATCTGTGAGGGTTTCATTGTGCCTGAAGGGAGAAACGACAGAAGGACACTGTTGTTTTTTTTATAACCGTGACCTTTTCTGAGCTCTGAGCAGCATGTGGAGTCAGGTTTGGCAACATTTTTCATTTGATTGGTAAAGGAGGTCAGTGAGGGACAGGTGAACATCAAGCATCACCCACACGTTTCTCACACATTTAGCTGGGTGAAGGATGAAGATATGGTTTTGTTGATGTTGTGCAGAAGACATTGGAGAGTCTTCTTCAACTCAACTTTACTCCATCAGGATGCTGGCAGCAACATTCTAGAGGCATATTGTACATTCTGGGGATGTTAAAAGAGTCATACTATCTCAAAGGTGGGTGTCTTGCATGTCCCAAATGCAGATAGAAATCCATAAAGTCAGTGGTTTGTGATTTAGAGAGAGTGAAATATCTTAGAAAATGTTCCGTTTGACAATCTGCTCACTCTTCATGTCACAAAAGAGTAGTTACCACCCACCTCTGAGAAGCCCATAGAGTTCTCCACTCCCACTGGACTCCTGGATTTCAGTTCAGATTCAACATGGCGCTTCATAGCAGCATGAAGTGTCTAGTACAGATACTGCTGTGTAATCGACTGCAAGCAACAACGTTCATCTTCTCAGAGCATGAGGACAATTGGTCGAAAAGACTTGGGTGAAGAGAGTGGAGAGGGTGATTGACAGACCAGGGACTGGATCTGTGACAGACCATTTTTTTCTGAGAAGGCCAAAACAGGCTAGAGAGAGCAGCTATAACAGCTTATCCTTTTTGTCTTATGACCACAGTGGGTCATTTGACACTTAGGACCTCAGTGAGGTATTGCAAATGGCTGACTAGTTTCATAATATGAGTCCTTTAAAGGTGCAGTGTGGAGTTTTTCAGTGATATCAAAACATAAATCTTATGCTTAAAAAAGAGTGCTTAAATATATGTTTTATTACTTGTGTAATAAGTAAATGAACTTGATAAAGTCATGTAACCCAGGCCCGTATCCATAATAAATCATCGGCATGTCTTTTCCGGTCTAGTCGCCATGTTACTACAGCCGGCGAGAAGGACATTGCGTCACCGATGACTCCTTAGCAATTTAAAAAATAGATCACTTATGTGCAGAACAGCTGTTTGACAAGCGGCTGGCTGATTGGGACATGTGCCTGCTCTGCGAAAGTGCAAAGTTAGAGCTCTCAAAACTATAGAGCAGGGGTGGGCAATTATTTTTTCCATGGGGCCACATGAGAAAC
>JAFBJT010033985.1:131911-151755 GCA_016785325.1 Chascanopsetta lugubris | reverse complement strand
TGTGTGTGTGTGTGTGTGTGTGTGTGTGTGTGTGTGTGTGTGTGTGTGTGTGTGGCTCCACATGCCATTTTCAACACCTGTGTGTGGTTACATTGGGAAAACAGTGGTGTTGGAATTAAAGGCTAATTCCCATGTTGTGTTTTTTTAAACACCACTGCTGCCCAATCTAAACATACATGTTTCCCGGCCAGTGACCCCGCCCCCTCCGCCCCTCCCACCCCACCCCCCTCGCTTTAGAGTGTTTATGTGTAGAACTATTTATGAGCTCTTTTCATGGGTAATAATTCTTGTTTATGTCGTTAACATAAAAAAAGCCTGTGAAATAGGAATAACCAGTAAAAATAGAGCTCTTTGTACAGTTTCCTCTTTGAAGTCAAAAACCACTTTGCTGCTGCATCAGCATTTTTCTCTCATTGTCCAAAAACAGAAATTTGATATTCACCAGCATTCTAGTGTGTTTTTCTCCCTCTGCTTTAACATTTAAAATGTTCAGTTTTAAGTTAAAATATAAAAAAATGTTCCTCTTGATTACCCTGAAAATAAAACGTAAAACAGAAATGGACTTTTTCATAATTGAATCTTTATTAATATAAGGAGCATTGTGGCTTGTTCCGATGCTGAGGGACATGGAAACAAAGGAAGGCTGTTGTTTAACCCATCACCTCCTTCCTTTTTTATTTTCCATTCATTTCTTCAGCATTGACCCTCAGGCTTTTTTTTTTTTTTTTTACAAAATAACACACTGAATTAAAAGAAATGTAAATGTGCTCCAATAATGGAGAGGATTGAAAGAAATGTAATCAACAATTTAAAAAAACATCTGAATAAATAATTGATTTTTCAGGTAAAAAGATAAATATAAGGGTTTTTGAAAATTAAGTTGTTTTTTTTTCCTGGTGATAAAAAATAAGATCAATATTCTGCATATTTTTGTAATTTCTTTTATTAATTCCACTTACATAAAATTATATCAAAAAATATCCAAAGATCACGGAGGAGGTTATATTTTTGTTTTACATCATTGTTCACAAAAGAAACTCACTATGCGTTAATATTACAAGACGTGTGAAGCCGCCGTGACGCTCCCACGCGCGCGTCCTGGCTTCACTCCAACTTACCGTCAGTCGCTTTTCTTTTCTTTCTTTTGTACAAAAAAACCCAAATAAAAGTAAATCGCATTTCACATGGCTTCACATCACATGTCGACGGGAACATCTACGGTCCTCTAGAACTACACTAAGAAAATCCACACAGAAGAATCACGCGTGACATGCGCCATGGACGTTTGGAGTCGAAGCAGACAGGAGAGGATCGAGGCTATAGGCGATAATAATAATAATAATAATAATAAAGACAGCACCGGTCGATTAAAGAGGTCGAAATCTTAATTTCTTAAAGCGGTAAACGTGACGTGAACGTGGGTGAAAATCCCCGGGAATGTCCCGTCACGCAGCTGGAAGTGAGTGAAGTCCCCCGTGTTGGAGCGACGCTGTGCGTAATTACGCATGGATCCAAAATGTCCTTATTAAAATTCCTCACATTTTAGCAAAAAAATCTTCAGCATCGTCATCGTCGTCAAAATGCGTAGCTTTGGCTCCGTGGATGAGAGGAACATGATTGGCACCCGTGAGACTTTTATTTTGTAGCCTCATCCACAGAAAGAGCAAATGTCCCTGATAATTAGAAATGGCTTTGAAATATGGCACCTTTGATCCTTTGATGTTGTTGTGCTCTTCAAAGCTGTAGTAAAAAATTCTCTTTTTTTTAATTTTTTTGGCGTTAAAATCACGCACAACTCCTTTTATGCACGGGGGGCTGGGGTGGGGGGGGGGGGGGGGGTCTCCACGGGAAAAGGAACAAACACTCGGCTGGTCTCTCTGCGCCTCTGGTGACTAATCGGCAGATTTGTGCTTGTGTTGTAAACTTGTTGCTCTCACACGAATCAATTCGCAATCTCAGTGACTGGCGGAGGAGTTTCTGAGGTATAAAGAAAGAAAAGAGAGAAACTGAAAAGATCCACCTCTTCCATCTCAGGTGTAATAATGCTGTGTGAATGTAAGATATGGTACACGGCAGCAGGGGCGGAGCTAGAGGCTCAGCGGCCCGGCTCCTTGTAGTTGCCGTTGATCTCCTCGGAGATGTTGACGGCCTCGGCGCCCAGCGGTAGCCTGTCACTGTACTCGGAGCCCACCTCGAACTCCTCCGGGTTGGTTTTGGACGAGGACCCCGGGATGGACTCGGTGACCACGCTGCCCTCGGCCTCGCCCTCCGCGTCCCCCTCCTCGCCCTCCGCCTCGCCCTCCCCTTCGCTGGGGTTGAAGGTTTTCTCCGACTCCACCGTCGACGCCCTGCGGTCGAAGTCCCCGGCCATTTGCTTCTCCAGCTGATCCGGGTTCTGCGCCTTCATGATCAGCTTGTAGGTCTTCCCCTGGTACTTGTAGAGCAGGTGGCAGCAGGTGGCCCCCAGCAGGGGGACGGTGGCCAGACCCAGGAGGAAGATACTGACCACAACGATGATGAGGAGGGAGGGGATCTTCTTCCTGGTGGTGAAGACCACTTGCACTTGGCAGTCCTGCCCCCCGTAGGTGAGGCACAGAGTGTAGTTGGTGCCGGGCTTCAGACCATGGAAGTGGTAGGCGTTCACCCCTTCCTCAATGTTGGACCACTGAACGATGGAGTGTCCGTTCCCTGTGTTGATGCAGAGGTAGAGCATGTCCAGGCTGGATTTACTGGACGAGCCCTGGTACAGACCTGCCGGCTCGATATTCACCGTCTCCTCCTTCTCGCTTTGGCTCAGGTGCAGGTTGGACTTGCTGTTGGCGAGCTGTAGTGGGTTCAGCTGCACCTTGGCCTCCGTCTCCGACACCTCCAACGCGATGACGCCAAAGTCGAAGGTGTACTGCTTCAGGTCGTCCAGGCTGAGGTTGAAGGCGTGGTTGGAGATGTACTCGGTGCTGTCTCTCACGCCACATTTGCTGGCGAAGGTGGGGTCCTTGGCGCCGCCCCCGGCCCCCTCCGCACCCTCACTTTTGTCCGAGGATCCTTCGGGGTTCTTCGACCTCTCTTCAGGCTTGATCCGGTTGACCACGTCGTTGGAGGAGGTTTTGGAGTCGATGGGTTTCTTGACGGATGGGCTGGTTTTCTCGGGTGCCGAGTTGCCGGCGTTCTTCTGGCTTCCTGCCACGACCACCCGCACGCTGCCCTCTGCCCTGCCCATATCGTTCTCCGCAAAGCAGCTGTAGTTCCCGTCTTCCTTCTTACTCAGACGAGGGATCACGATGGTTCCGTTTCTGAAGACGAGGAACTTGTTATTGGTGGTTTTATCGTTAATCGGTGCATCGTTGGTCTCAACGGTGATCGGCAGGGGGAACATGTAATTTTGATTTCCCGCAATCACCTCCCACGTGACTTGAGGTCTGGGGCTCCCTTTGGTCTCACAGTTTAGGGTGACCATGTGACCCTCGAGAAGCTCCGTGCCCTCGATGTTCGGATCGGAGGTTATGGAGACGCTTGGGGCCCTGCAGTCCAGTTTGGGGAGTTTTGCCACCATTGTATCTTTCAGGTTCTCGGGGGCCTCGCATACGATCAACTTTGGCTCCAGGACAGAGATCTTGGTGGCCACGATCCAGTCCCTGAGCCACTCCAGGCGGCAGGAGCAGGTGAAGGGGTTGTTGTAGATCTGCAGGTGGGACATGGTGGTGAGGGGGGTGAAGGTCCCCTGCACGATGGTGGTGAACTTGTTGTTGTTGATGCGCAGCGACCTCAGGTCCTTGAGCGTGGCGAAGGCGTCCCTGGGCAGGTTCACCATCTCGTTGTTGTTCATCTTCAGGAGGTGCAGGCCGGTGAGGTTGCGCAGGTCGTCCCACGGAAACTCCACGATCTTGTTGTAGCTGATGTCCAGGTTGCGCAGCTGGACGAGGGGCGCGAAGGCGCCCGTCTCTATGGTAACGATCTCATTGTGGGCCAGCCAGAGGGAGGTGACCTGGGGGATGTCGGTGAAGCTCTTGCTCCTCAGCAGCTTGATCTTGTTGGCCGAGATGCTCACCGTGGTCACGTTGGACGGGAGCCCCACGGGGACCTCCAGCAGGTCTTTGTAGGCGCAGTCTGCGAACTGGTGCGCGAACTTGTCCTGGCAGCTGCACAGCTCCGGACAGCTCTGCACCACGCCGGCGACCATGACGGTCCACAGGGCGACGAGCTGCAGGAGCCTCCTCGCCATTTTCTGAGGATCAACGATCAGACGTTAGAGGGGATGCGATCGTCCCGATCTCAACTCAAAATGTATTTTAGAGACACCGACGCATCAAAGAGCAATTCTGTTAGAAACGAACGTAAACAAAGAGGATGTAAACAACAGTGGACACTATTTAATGTGTATGAAAGCATCATAGTGGGAAGTTTGCATATTCCGATTGCAATGGGCTATTTTTATGCATAGCCTACATGCGCAGCGGAGAGCACATGCATGATGCACATATGGTGAGGATCATGTTTACTGCATGTGTGAGCTGCAGACACACAGACGCTGCTGTGAAAGCTTTGCATTTAGAAAACACTTATTATTTTCTGAAGAAAATAGAAAAAACCTTCATGCAAATAATCTGCATTGTATTTTTCCGTTATCTTCAATCCTGATCTGTGTTGTTATTATAATTTTGTTTATTCTAAGGACCTCATTATCGAGTGCTGCATCGTGTTTCCCCTTACCTTACCTTAACTTCAATCCCAGTCTGGTAAATCACCTGTTAAAATGTTAAAAAGTTGTAAAATGGGAGAAAAACAAAAGAACGTGAAAACATTAAATCCGTCTAAGTGCTGGATCCCTTCACGTGAGCCCTCGGCGGTGGAGGGAACATTTTCCCGGTGAGTCGCTGCTCGCTCTCGGACGTGCGCTTTTTTCGCCCTCCCCTCTCCGGCGAGTGAGGGCTCCGCTGCGCGTCCCCGCAGAAAAGCAGGCGAGAACGCGCAGCCTCTCCCATCTCTCCCCCTCTCCCTCTCCCTCCCTCCCTCCCTCTCCATTAAACATACAGCAGATCCGGCTCCTCCGCCCTCAGAGACGATCTATAATTCAGGATGCGCATCTTTAATGTGCGCAGCCTCTAATCTTTGACCTCATTGTCCACTATCTGTGGTCGAGCACAGTTTGCAGGCGCGTGCACGTGCACAATGTGAAGTTTAGTTGTGTGTAGGTAGCCACAGTGTAAACACATATACACATACACAGTTATTTTATTGAATCTTATAAATGACAATTTGATACAATAAACAAACAAGTGGATTTATAAGCATTTCGTTATGTGACCTCTGGATTTGCTGAAATCCAGTTTGTATATATATATATTTTAAATGTGTAAGACCTATTATAATGACTGTCATTAAAAACAATACATCATATCGTATCTTTTATCTAAACAAATATATAATATTGTAAAATGTAATGTAATCCCACCTGAAACGCACTAGTGAAACATTTACTGGTAAAATGCTGCCACCGTGTGGTGACTGGACGTATTCGGGTCAGGCTGCAAATGACTGAGGTTCAGAGTGAACATGATGAAGATGATGATGATGCATACAATGGTGCCCTCTGCTGTTCGAACACGGTAATTACATCAAATGTCATATCTGTCAAATCAGTGGTGGAGGAGGAACTCTAATCATTTACTTCAGTAACGGTACAAATAACTGAAAAGAAATAACTGTTTGAGCAAAGGTGGATAAGTGGATAAGTGGTGTGGAAATAGATGTACAACAATTACACATATATGTAAAAAAAAAAAAATGAAGAGGAATGAGTTAAATGTATTTGGTTAGCCAACTCACTTGGATACCAGGCATATCTGAGATTGTTTGAAATACTCGGGGTGCGGCTGCACACTCGATATAAAACTGAAACACACTTTGATTTATGTGTTTGAAGGATTTACGTGTTTGTTTTCGTTGCCTGACTTCTTAAATTCCAGGAAGCACAGTGGGATGGGCGATCCTCCTTCCAGAAAAAGTTGTGTTCTTAGCACCAACAGAGACCAGAGGCTCAGCGTCCAAACATGTGCGGCTCACGATCAAACCTCCACCTACACTGATACGGGAAGTATTTTTGGACCAGACCTCCGGGAAATCCAATCAGTGGCTGTGCGGTGTGATGGTTTCCATGATACCGTGTTGTTGTTGTTGTTTTTAAGTGACGGGGCCTGGAGTTAATTAGACAGGGTGACAAACACACACACATGAGACAACACACTGAGGCTAAAGTGTGGTGTCTGCAAAATAACAGCATGTTTTACAGCCCTGTCTGGAACACAGGCCTGCACTTAACCACCGGGTTGCCAGGTCGGGTGTTAGTTGTGTACGTTTCGGGTTTAGAGAATTGTTATAGTGACCACACCAACAGGAAACATGCATGGAATCATGGTCGAGAGCCGCTGGGACCAAAACAACTCATGGCATCTGTGGTGGTGGGAGAGGTCAGTGGGAAGAAGCGTATTTTTCATAACAAGTGAAGTCATTGTCGTGGTCGAAGAAAACATTTGAGTCTGGCCAATTTATGCAAACCGCCACTCTCAGCCTCCAGAGGGTTGTATGACTCAAAGCTGTTAGCTTGCTCAGTTAATCTGTCCCAACAGCTAGCAGACAGTTTGGGCGGGTATATGTTGGCCGTTAGCCAAGTTAGCTTGCTTAGTGTGCTTACCTACCGGTGTCTGGACCCCTTGGACAGGTATATGTTGGTGGTTAGCCTGGTTAGCTTGTCCAATCAGCTGGCAGACAGTGTTTGGACAGATGTGTGTTGGCAGTTAGCCTAGTTAGCTTGCTTGGTTTGCTTACCTACCGGTGTCTGGACCCCTTGGACAGGTGTGTGTTGGTGGTTAGCCTGGTTAGCTTGTCCAATCAGCTGGCAGACAGTGTTTGGACACATGTGTGTTGGCAGTTAGCCTAGTTAGCTTGCTTGGTTTGCTTAGTTTAGCTAGACGTTGTCCAAACTGCGAACAGACGGCGTTTGGACTCCTCGGGGAAGGTGTATGTTGGTGGTTAGCTTAGTTGCTTATAGTTAGCTTGTCCAAACAGCTAGCAGACAGTGTTTGGTTGGCAGTTAGCCACAGACGGCTCTGTGTAGCTTGTGGTGTACGTTATACGCGGTGGGCTAGGTGGGAGGGGCCAACTCTGGTGAGTTTACAAATACATGACGTCACTTCCCTCACGGCCTGAGCCTGGATGAGCCGCCAGATCCAGGAAGAAGACAGATTAGAGTAAGTACTGTTCATAACTTTGATGAGATGAGACATAGAAAATAGTCTTATGTATTTCCAGCTTCATTTTTATTTTGTGAATTCAGTGTCACAGCACATTGTTTATATGCATATACATTACACAGCACGTATTATGCAAAAATACAATTTTATCATACATTGCTTGCTCTTATAGAAAAAATAAATCTGCAATGCAACCAGGTTTAATAATAAAATAAATAAGCATCTGCCAAAATTACAACTTTTATACACAGCTAACAATGCAGTTGTTAAAGGTGCCGTGTGTTAGATTGAAGTGACATCGTTTACCTTTTGTATTGGAGGCAAAAAGTGCTCATACTGCTGTTTCATGAGTATCTTGTCACATAAGAGTGCAAAGTGTTGCCAGTATTCCTTTGTACAATATTTAAATCAGCAGGTCCTCTCTACGGAGGCTGCCATGTTGCACCGCCATGTTTTTCCCCCACTAACATTTCTTGTAAAAAAATAAAAGAAGAAATCAAATGGAAATTACATTAGTTGAAGATTAGTCACCTACTTGTTTACAATCAGTTGCGTCTTTACATTTAAAAGAACATAAACTCACTTTCATATAAATATCTAGAAAAGCAGATTGTTAAAAACAGTGACAGATTTACACATAGATGAAGTTTTAAAAAATAAGTTCCGTTCTATAAAGTACCGCTCATCATTGCACAGGACCCCGGGGCTGTATGTAAATGAAACCTTTATTTATTGAATGAGCTGATCGCCACCTCATCATCGTTAGCTCGCCGCTGCCAGGAGCAGATTAGCTTCTTAGCCTGAGCTAACAGGGCATTGTTGTGGGCAGTGGGTGTGGTTCAGCTGAGGATCCACCCAGCTCTACTTAGGCTCCGCCTCTTTTCCCATTTTGGGGTTTAACGAGTAAGCGGGAGGAGTTAGGCATTGACAAGAGTCTGCAGAAACCTCCGGGTGACGTCACAGACACTGCATCCATCTTTGTGTGCTGTCTGCGCTCACAACTAGTGGCCAAACTGTGGTACTGCAACTTCTGTGTTGCATACATGGTAGTATATGTTTTGCAAATGTTTTTTTGTGTTTTGGTGAAATCTTTTGGCTGGAAGACGACACTATCGTGCGCCAGATCTTTGGGCTGTGTAACATGGAAGTATTTCTATTTCTGCTCCGACACAAAATGGAACATTTACATCTTATTCTTGGACAGGAAGGGAGGAAGTGCTGCTCACGTTTATCTCCATCATTTGCCTCCACACTTCCCTAAAGGGCCCCACGGAGGAAACTCACACAGCTCTCATTCCCTATCATCTGTGTGGGTCAAAGGTCATTCCACTCATGACTGCAGCAGCGTGCTTATGTTTTCAGCGTTGCAGCCACATGCTTGTTGGAAGACATCGCACCAGATTCCTTCTTCTTCTGCTGCTTATCTCAGAAGTTAGATAAGAACCCATTAAAGCCCTGGAGTGCTTCATGCTTCAGGCTCCAGTCAGCGTCAGACAAACACCAGCAGGGGCCCTCGGTTAGGGTTCGGGTCAGGGTCTGTTGTTTCTGCTTCCATAACACCGTCCCCTTCCTGTTCTGGCGTCTCTAAAACAAAATTCCACTAAACCTGGCAACCCAAACCTAACGTTTCCGCCAAAACACAAAGACTCTGTGAGCAGCTGAACTAAGCTGGATTTAAGGGCTCAGCGGGAATGTTCCAAGTGGAGCTTGGTCGACGTTTGTGCGGTCTTCCTTCTGCCTGCATCCTGGTCGCAGGACCCCGGTGGTCACACGTTGGTGCTACATCCCCCGGGGTATCAGTGGAACATTTCTACAGCCAGTCCGAGGAGGATGAGCGCCGTCTGCGACACCGCCGACGATGCGTCGTTGTTGCCGGGGGGCGCCGCCGCCGCCGGCGAGGCGTCGTTGTCGTCGCGGGGCGACTCGTGTTCCATGTTCTTTGTGTCGGCGATCAGTTGCGCCATCAGCTCGTATTTCTTCACCACCTTGGAGTAGTCCCTCTCCGTGGACACGCACTCGTAGACGCCGTAGTTCTCCGGCGCCATGGCGGGGATGAGGTGCAGGCAGTTGGCCTGCATCTGCAGACAGGGGTTGTGCCGGTCTCGGTGCTCCCAGGTGTAGGTGGCGTGATACGAGTCGATGGGGCAGGACAGGTAGAAGGGGACGCCCAGCGGAACTGAATGGGCTGTGTAGAAATCCTCAGGCGATGAGGGAACCGTGTCCCGCTTGCTGCGGTTCAACGGCCTCTGTTCTGTGAGGGTGAATGAGAATATTTCAGATAGGAATAAACATTCATGTCGTTCCGGCACGTCGCAAAGTGTAGCACGATCGATAAGACGCGTTACCTCCGTCCGATGCAGCGCACACACTGGTTTTTCCATCCTTGACATTTTGAATCCCTCCACTGGGAAGAGAAACGAAGCGCATCATGCATTTGAAGGTCAATTGCGTAGAATTGATTGAGGGATCCAATGGCTTGAATCCAACACATTGTGTTGTTTCCATTTGTGTACAGAACTTGAAAGTAATCATCTCAGTGTTTTTGTCTGGTAAGAGTGGACTGTGTTCAAGAGTGAGAGTCTATATCAAGAGTGGGGCCCCACTCATGGAGGCCGCCATGTTGCACCCTTTCAGAAGCCCAGAGGAGAAAAAGCAAACACTAGTTTTAGACAGGACTTTGTGTATGTGATGCTGTAACACAGACAATTTGGAAAATGCTTCACTTGCAACCTCACCACTAGATGTCCTTAATCCAACAAAACGCTCCTTTGATATGTTCATCGTATTATGACTTACGGTGCGGTCGGCGTGCATCCAGACTGGGTCCAGGCACAGTACGGGTCCCGGGCCAGAACACAGTCAGCGCAGGACCTGTTGTACTGCTGACACCTCTGCAGGTCCATGATGGAGACTTTCTCCGAAAAGCCCACAACCAACTTTTTCTGTCCGAAGGAAGAAAAAGTCACAGTTCAAATCCCATCCGCATAACGTCTGTCCGTCCTGGGAGTGGATCCCTCACTTGTGACTCTCCCTCAGGTTTCTACCTTTTCTTTCTTTCCCTGTTAAAAGGGTTTTTTCCCCTGGTAGTTTTTCCTTACTCTTGCTGAGGGTCTAAGGACAGAGGATGTTACCCAGTTTGCCCTGTGAGACAAACTGTGATTTGTAAATGCGGGCTATATAAATAAAGTTTGATTGATTGATAATTCCGAGAAGCTGTGGACTTCATAACAAGATATATATACATGGGTTCTCGATTTGAACTGTACACATTTTTAGATATTCTAAAAGGAGTCGAGGGAAGTGAGAGAGGCTAAATTTGGGCGGATGTTGGCTTTAGCGTGTTAACTACTGCTTCTCTGGCTGCGTCACGTAAGTACAAGGTAGAGTGAAGGCTGATTCATGGTTGTCACCAGTTTAAAAGCAGCTGTGTAGCATGACGAGCATCTTCCAAGAACTGCACAGACCACGACGCCCACGATTGGTCCATTTGGTGGTTTCCAGTTTCCATCAATACAAATGGCTGACTTTATTTCTGCACCACATTAAATATTCATCACATCCGTCTCAGATGTAAGAATAGATTGGCGGTTCTATTGCCATGCGACACACAAACATCAGCCATCAGTCAAAAATGGCGCCGCGAATCGGATTGTACCTTTTTGGAGTCAAGTTTCATGGATTGCAGGTTGGAACTGTTGGAGAGCTGCGTTTCCGAGATGATGAAAGCTTCAGATCCCGCCTCCAGGATTTTATGGACCTTCCCAGAGTCTGTGAGAGCAACAATTTTGTTTTTAGTTTTTTGGGGGGTGGGGAGGGGGGTTCCTTGTCCGGGCTTTATTTTGAGCCCATTGTTTTTAAACAGGGAGATTATAAATAATACACGGCGGGTCAACGCGGGGCCACAGGATACAATCAGATCCGGAGACGAGCCGTTTACCTGTGGCTAAAAGCAGGACGTTGTATGTGAGCTGGTCCAGGGCCTGGGCTCGGTCCACTGCTATCTTGGTGTAGGCGTTGCTGCTGATGTAGAACGGGGCCGTGTAGTGCACAGAGTGAACCCAGTCAGTCATTTCCGGATGGTCTTTGATCACGCTGATGGTGCTCTGCGGCAGGATCCGGCTGTTTTTCACACACTGAAGGAAACATGCGCAGAAAGGTCAAGCAGATCTTCAGGTGGGAGCATTGGACCAATCATAACCTCGGCATATATGGCCATCTCTCTGTGCAGCCAGGAGATGAGATCATGGTCGACTGGACAAATGGAGATACAGGGCTTGGCATGATGACTCTGGAATCTGGAATGTTCCATTCACCATGTTGTGTTTGAACCCTGAGTCAGAGGGTGGAGGCGGACATGAACTTAAAGTGTGTGTGGAACATGGGTCGGGTGAGGTCCCAAACGGAATACATGAGGAGATGAGGAGGTGGAGAGACCTGCAGTGCACAGGGTGGCCACTTGAGGCTGGCTCCCAAAGAGAGCCAATCCCCACAGTTAAATGTCCAACTCACATTTGTCGCAACTCGCTTCTGTTTATTCTAGAGAGGTTTCAAATTGTGCAGAATCAAGGGGCGTGGCCTCTGGAGTGACACCTGGGCAGACCCCCTGAGCGTGTGTGTGAACCTCAGCAGATCTGGTCTCCACCGTTCTCACGTGACTCCAATTGCTGCCGTGTGGTTGGATGATTAGATTGAGGTCACGGGCAGTTGAGCAGATGTACCTAATAAAGTGGCTGGTGGGAGTGGAGGGTGGTGCCTGAACAACAACAAGGAAAGGAAACAGACAGATCTTTCCACGTTTCCACCCATTGATGTAACGGGCCTGTATTTATCATCCTCACACCCACAACGGAGGCCACACCCACAATAAGCGAGAGCGGAGTCAAAACAAAGAGAGAACTCGGCACTGACACATGGCAAACTTACCGCTCCGGGCCTGGGGGTGGGGACGGCGTGGCTGAAGCCCTTGAAACTGGAGTTTTGGAATAGGCGTTCGATCATCCCCACAGAGTAGACGCAGACGGCCGTGGAGTTCCTGCGATTTGAAGCACAGACGAACGACTGTTAGGGTTATCTCACGGCTGAAAGGGGGCGGGGTTTATCGGCGGTCTCGGAGTGAGATGACGTGCTTGGCGAAGCGGGTCCCGCTCCTTTTACACTTCACGTGCAGCCTGTGGTGTCACATTTTCTGAAGCCAAACAATCATGATGGGAAGATCTGCATGTGTAAAGTTACAGGCAGCCACCATCACTTGCCAGCGCCTTAAAGGTGCAGTGTGTAAGATTCAGGTGGTAGAAATTGATTATAGAACCAAATCGTGCTAACCTTGTTATTTGTTTTTTTGTATTTACATCAGGAGCAGGCGCCTTGCGGCAAATGTTCCCCAGTGGCCACTCGCGGTACTGCAACTCAAAAGCCCCATGCGGCCCTAAAGGCATTTTCCCCCATAGACCACAATAATAATTTAGATGCCTGTCAAACTCTTGGAGACTATTATTGATCCTTGTATTGTATATTTTTAGACATTTAGACACTGAAAATACTAGAGTGTGTACATTTCCTCATTCAAGACTTGTACCGAAATGAGTGGAGGTCATCGACATGTGAGTCACACCCAGATTGAGTTTTGTTGCTGATGTGGAAAACCCACTGTCCTTGGTTTTTGTTATTCATAATAAAAAAACGCCTGCACTTCCACTTTTGCGTCACGGTCGAGGTCAATCCCCCTCGGGCCCGCGCTGACTTTGTCTCCACAACACTGCAAATGCTGAGCTGTCACTTGCCGAGCTGTGTTGCCGCGGGTAACCCCATTGTTGTCACTTAGCGAAGCGCGAATACAGGAAGAGAAAGTGTCGCACCAGCTGCTGGAGAACAGGGCATAGACCCTGGTGTCGTGCCAGTCGGCGGCGGGCACCACGTAAACGTCCAGGAGACGGTTGAAGTAGAGCGACTCGCCGGGGAAGCCGCAGACCAGGCGCGCCTTCAGGAACGACGTCCATATGTTCTGGAAGAGGCGCTTGGACCCGCCCTCATCGACCTGCGACACAACACAACACAAATGAGCTTTGGCAGAGAAGAGGCAGTTTCCCCTCTCACGCTGAAATCTGTCGAGTCGGGGTTATTTGAGGGGACCATGGAGACAAACAGCTTTTAGGGCGGATTTTAAACTACAGGTGCAGAGGAAGAAGAGGAGGAAACCGGATTCTTTTGAAAAGGCAAAGGGGAAATTAGCGCCACACATGGCAACGTTCCCACGCTCATCTAGTCAAATACTTGAATTACGTGTGTGCTTGTGCGCCTACACCCCTGACATGTGAAGTGGTGATTATCTGTTGTGAGATTCTGCTATTGTTCCGAACTATAGGACTTTTCATGCCTAGCTGTTTTTGTCTAGCGCCCCCCAGAGGTCATATAGGTCTCTGTCATGACTAATATTGACTATAGGAACGTTAAAGGTGCAGTGCATTGTCCAAAAGCGCTCACAAGCGCAGACCACTCAGTGTGTTGCCAAAGTCAACAGTTGGAGAAAACGGCGCAATGCCCCTTTAATTTCACCGATACATGTGATGCCATAGAAATAAGGTGATTGGCAGCTACTGAAAACAGTAATGGGAGGAAGGGTTCTTTGTACATGACTGATTTTGGACACATTAAAGGTCCAGTGTGTACATTTCTATTGGCAGCCGAAGCGGCTCCATTCTCCAGAGGCGGCCATGTTGCACCATCCGTGTTTCTACAGTAGCCAAAAGATGGACAAACTAAACACAGTTTGAATGATAACGAGATTCTGCTATTGTTCCGAACTATAGGACTTTTCATGCCTAGCTGTTTTTGTCTAGCGCCCCCCAGAGGTCATATAGGTCTCTGTCATGACTAATATTGACCATAGGAACGTTAAAGGTGCAGTGCATTGTCCAAAAGCGCTCACAAGCGCAGACCACTCAGTGTGTTGCCAAAGTCAACAGTTGGAGAAAACGGCGCAATGCCCCTTTAATTTCACCGATACATGTGATGCCATAGAAATAAGGTGATTGGCAGCTACTGAAAACAGTAATGGGAGGAAGGGTTCCTTATACATGACTGATTTTGGACACATTAAAGGTCCAGTGTGTCCATTTCTATTGGCAGCCAAAGTGGCTCCATTCTCCAGAGGCGGCCATGTTGCACCATCCGTGTTTCTACAGTAGCCAAAATATGGACAAACTAAACACAGTTTGAATGATAACTGAAGGCTACCACTGGAAATCTGAGGGCAATTCAACCGCAGTACAGAGTTTCACCACTAGATGCTGGTCAAACGTTACGCGCTGCACCTTTAAATTGTTGGAGTATCAGTAACAAGATCATTTAACACCGGCCTCTCTCAATAAGTGACCCCCCCTGCTCTTGACCTCCCGCGTTACATAAGCTAACTGTGTGTGTGTGTGGGGGGGGGGGGGCTATTAGCTTGATGAGAGGAGCCGAGCTCATGAGGATTTGTGCAGATCAGCAGCCGAGCGAGATCAGATCTTCGCACCAGCGGCCGACGCACGTACGTACGTACTTTACAGACTCTGGCAACTCTGGAGATCCAGGGGTCGGCCTCCGGGCTGCGGTCAGAGTTCTTCTCACGGAAGAAGATATAAATCTTCTCGTTGTCCGGGTCCTCGATTTGCTTCACCCAGACGGCAGAGATGAAGGTGGGCTCTGTGGAGGAGGAGGAGGAGGAAGAGGAGGAGGAGGAGGAAGAGGAGGAGGAGATGTTTATCACACTGTGATGTTTATTGTAAACAGAGCAGGGCGAGAACATGTGACGCAAAGCTTTGGACAGACAGGACACGGTCGATCTGCAACGAGGAGTAGGCGATGCATGAAGAGGCAGTTCGTCTGTGATCCACGTTAAAGGTGCAGTCTGCAGGCTTCGTGGGTTGGCGTTTGTAAACAACACGACCCCGCCTTCCTTTCCCAGAGAGTAGGACTTTTGAGTGTGCAGAGCGTGAGTGTTTGTTTCAAGCAACAACACGACATCACCGCGGCCTTTTCTTTTTCCATCTTTTCCGTTATCATAGCTATCATTTTGCATATTTTTAGTTTTATCATTTTGCATATTTTTAGTTTTATCTCTGCAAAGACCATACTCAACAACAACCCCTCTGCTGTCGAGTACGTTTGCAGTTGTGCACTGGTATCTGTGTCACATTGCCATTGCACCTCCGATCCCTTAGAGGGCGATGTCTTCCTGGGTCTTTGTGTTTTGTTTAGTGACTGCAGCGCGCTTCATTCAAAAATATTGGAAACAAAGTGGCTGAACATGCGGATGAGGACCACTCTGCGCCATTTTGTTACGTCAGTTACATTTCTGTATATTTACATGAGAGGAATGACACAACCATAAATCAGGCTGGAGTCAATCCTGCATACTACACCTTTAAATGATAGTAATCAGACGCCAAACCAGATCTTTCTCTATTTCTGTCACGTTGCCGTGCAAAGGGACTTACTTTGCTCGTACATTTATAATCCTGTACCCACCTGAGACCCATTTGGGGTACATCCAGACATTGGTTCTTTTCCCAGCTTTCCTCCTGAACTGTAACGACCCCCTGTCAGAATCCTGGGTGGCGGCGGCGTACAGATCTCCCTCTAAAAATAGCAGAGGGACATCACGTGAAAACGAGCACGAAGCACGGAGACGAGTTATCGCACACGACTTCATGCGGTTACATAAGCTTCGCCGCATGACGAGCCGCATGACGAGCCGCCGGACTAACGTACCCACTGTCAACGAGAGGGAGTTCTGGTTGTACTGGAACGGAGAGATGCCCGCTCCTTCGTAGCTCCCCACTATTTCTCGGGACTGATTATTCACCGGTGAAAACTGCGGGGACACAAACAGGAGGATGGTTAGTGTCACACGGGTCTGGGACGGAAACGCTGACCAAACGCCGGCCACCCAACACCAGCCCTTTAAATTATAAATTAGGTTTGTTTTGATGAAAGTTTAATCAGCAACCGCAGCCGCTTCGGTGGCTCTGAGCTTCAAAGGCTCCTTTGTTTTAGTTCTCTGGAGGAGGATTCATAACGAGGTTTTAAAAAACAGCATCGCAAACAGCTCTGACGTCAACGCGCTAATAAAGAACCATTCGTGCCCGATGTCAGACATGGAAACATGACACACACGAGTCCACATTGGTGCATATCCACCGGGAATCTATGGATGAGGTCCAAGCAGCAACCTCCGGTGGAAAGACTTGCAGTTCACAGGGTGGCCACTTGGGCAAAAGTGATTCAATCTCCATAGACTCCCATGTTAAAATGGTGACGCTTAGCGGAGGACGAAACCTGTTTTAAGTCCGGTACCAACTACAGTTCCGGTCTCAATCAGCCAGTGTTTTCGAATGTGCTTATTTTTTACTCTGTACCGGTTTGAAAGCGTGCATAATTTAGGGGCGTGGCCTCTTGAGCGACACCTGGCCCGACCTGCCACGCTCTGTGGAAGCTGCGACAGCACCATGGGCCCCGCCCCTGCTCCACCCGTGCTCCGCCCCTTTGCCCATTTTTGGATGAACCAGGAAGTAGGAGGAGTTCTGCCAGATGGCAGCAAAGAGAGCAGCTCCGCTCCTTAGCCCGAGCTAACGGGGCATCGTCACGGGACCTCCCCGTTCTACCCCGTGCTCCGCCTCTTTGCCCATTTCTGGATGTAGCTAGTTAGTGGGAGGAGTCGGGCATTGACGTACAGTCTATGGTGCAAACACCTACCAGTTTCCAGCACTTTGGCTTGAGTCCGTTGGTTCCGCAGACGAAGAGGCTGTCCTGAAACTTCTCTATCACTGTGACGACCGTGTGATTCTCACAGGAACCCTGCCACACAGGAGTTCAAACAGTTTTTTTTTTAATTAGTTTTCAAAATAAAGCGCGTAACGGTCATTTCTGATCATGTAAACGTCTCGTCACCGACCTCTTGGCACGGCTGTTGTCCTGACGATGTCAAAGGAAATTTCTGCAGGGAAAAGGATTAGTGGACAAATTAGCACGAGGGAGACTGCAAACGGAATGTTTTAACTCTCTCCTTATCAGTTCCTCTCACCAAGGAATGTTGGTTTTTTAGAACATCGTGTAAATGATTGTAGGATAAATAAAAGATGGAAGCGTCCGTGTTTTACTGTGGTTTACATCCATCGAGCCAGTTGCACTCTTTCTCCTGGCAGACGGTCAAAGTGTCCGTCAGTGGAATGGAGACGAATGGTGAACGGTCAGAGCCGTCATAGTCTCTTAGCACCGCAATCGATAGCAAATGACGCAGTCTTTCTTCGCAAAGAATGAAGTGGCGAGGAAATATGGAAACTTCTTTATGTTGCCCGTCACCACCAGCACTTTGTCAGATGGTGGGAGCAGTGGCAGAGTGAGAGAACATGTCAGTGGCAGCTGACGGAACAAGCAAACAATGAGCCTGCGGCCTCCTGCGATTGTTCAACGTCCGCCAACAAGCAGCTGCACGGAGACTCCGCCCCCTGCTGAGAGTCTAAATAATGCATGGCGTGACTACGTGATCGCCTTTGTGGGTTTTAAAGGGACCATTTGTTTTGGTGCAGTTTCATTTCTCAACAGCAGGTGGCAGTATTGGGCGAGAACTCACAGCCTCCTAGCACGTGAGCCCTGAATCGCGCGTCGGAACCAAGTGGAGCTGATGGATGAGGCCGGTAGGGACGTGGAAATCCTTGCAGTTCACAGGGTGGCCACTTGAGGCTGTCAATCCCCATAGACTCTCATGTTAAAATAGTCAACTTTTTACAAACTTGTTTATTTTTACATGACTAGGTTTGAAATTGTGCGTAATTAAGGGGCGTGGCCTCTTGAGTGACACCTGGGCTGATCAAGGGCCCGCCCTCGGCCCTATGGCGCTCCAGCTCTTTGGCTGTTTTTGGATGAGCCGGAAAGTAGGAGGAGTTAGGCCGCAACGTGTCACTTCGCATCAGGCTCACCCACCTCTTTGACGTTATTGTTGGTCATGTCCATTTTCCACACAAAGTCGGCGCCGCCCACATACATCTCGTCAGAGTCCTCATGGTAGAACAGCACACTGTGCTTCTGCTGCTCCGGGTAAATGAAGCCACCTTTGATTGGATCTGAAAGTCGGACGCATGCAAGGTCACGTTCACGCAGAGAGCGTCGGTGCAGATCAGACAGATCAGAGTCAATGACAACATGGCGGCGTCTGTCAGGTCCAAACATCTGACCGGTGTGATCTGCACGTCGGTCAGGGAGGAGGAAGACTCGAGGGGTCATCCTGAAACCGATTAGCTCGGCCCGTTAGAGGAGGATTAAGAAACCGGATTAACTCCTCAGACGGGGTTTTCCTCACCGCTCCAACACTCAATGGATCTTCACACAGAGCTGGTCCATGTTGGAGGCCCGGTGCCGAGTTAGGGGCGTGGCCTCTGGGGCTGTAGCCCTCAAAGTTGTTTTTTGTTTTTTTTTAAAGACTCCCTATCGTTGAAATTAAATCTAGAACTAAACCTAATAAAGCCAAAGTTGTTTACACTCAAGCTTTGACTTTAGCTAGTTAATATCGTTCGGTATTGGAAGGAGACTAAAAATATCTATACTAATTAACAGTTGAAAAGAATGGTAAGTTTAATGTTATAAAGAATTAAAACTTGAAAATGTAATGTTACAGAGTAATTTGTTATCACCATACAAACTATTCAAAACATCACTTTGCTGTGTGGGGGGCTGTGGACCCCCCGCGGTCTAGACTTTCCTAGGTCCACCCCTGGTGCCAGCTCTGTATGAATCATGTATGAATCAATGGAAATACAATATCATACAGCAGGTGATGTCATGTGAGAATACGGCTTTATGATCATTTAAAAAAAACAAACATACAAAATAAACATGACACTTTACAAATGTCTATTTTCACAACTGAAAAACTTAATTTAAACAATCACAACGTACACCCACATTTTTCCATCTCATGTTTCCATTATTATGTAACATTATGTGAAATAATAATGATAAAAAAACAGTACTATACTCACAAGATGATCATGAATAAATGATTCATTAATGAGGTTACATCTGCCAACACACCTGACACCACAGTGTAGCATCACCTGATAGTGACACCCAGAGGAGTGTTTACTTATTCATCTATTCATTTATTTATAACAGCTATTGTTTTCATCAACAACAAAAAGAAAAGAAAGGAGGAAACTACGACTGTGACATGGTCACATATTTCTATACAAATATGCTAATGACACACCTTCAGTCTTGCGTGTGAAGCACCTCTGTAGAGGAATAGTTCTCCCAGATGCAGTTTTGAGGGGTCTCACCTGTACTGACGAGCCTGGGAGACTTCCTGCTTCCCAGGGTGGGATCCTCCTTCAGAGCCGCGGCTGCGCTCAGCACGAGCTGCACCAGGGACACGAGCGCCGAGATCCTCATCCTGCACATCATCAGCTCCACTGCACCGAGCTGCTTACTCCTCCGAACCCGACCTCACTGCCTCCGGAGTGGGATCAAACCAGTGTGCACGTTATGTAGCACGGGGGGGAGGGAGAGAGAGAGAGAGAGAGGGGGAGAGGGAGGGAGGGAGGGAGAGAGAGGCAACACTGC
>JAFBJT010033985.1:114818-131691 GCA_016785325.1 Chascanopsetta lugubris | reverse complement strand
GGGGGGGGGGGGGGGGAGAGAGAGAGGGGGAGAGAGAGGGGGAGGGAGGGGGGGAGGGAGAGACACGTTATCTAGCACGGGGGAGAGAGAGAGAGAGGGAGGGAGGGAAGGAGAGGGGCGGAGGTCAGACTCCTCCTGTTAGCTCATTGCTTAAAGCTGGTGGGTGGGGTGTGTGTGTGTGGGGGGGGGGGGGATTAATGCTGTTATCAGTCCAGTCAAGTTGAGAATCTAATCAAATGCTTACAGCAGTGAACTTTATGACAGCGTGGTCCCACCCACCACAGCTGATGATGACGTCATTCATTTCGGGTGCTGCTGGGAGGGGGAGGGGCGTCATGTCAGCGCGTTTACATATTTTGTCAGCATTAGCCAGATGAGGTAGATTGAGAAGTGTAAACACTTGCAGTTCACAGGGTGGCCACTTGAGGCAGGCTCGGTAAACTTTAAAACGGTCAACTTTAAATTTTCTTTTTTTTTTTTTAACTCTGATATTTTTTTTCATTCTATCCAGCTTTTTTAATTGGCCACAATTAAGGGGTGTGGCCTCTGGAGTGACACCTGGGGGCCCGGCCTTCTGTGGATGCTGCGATCATCATCGTTTTTGGATGAACCAGGAAGTGGGAGGAGGAGGAGTTAGGCACTGAGAGCACCGTGGGAAATGGCCGCCTCCGCTCCAGCAAAGCAAAAGTCATCGTCAAAGCAAACGGGAGGGTCAGAGTAAACCATGTCCACGCTCACACAGAATCTCAAGGTCGTTGCCTTATCGCAGCGGCCGAGACAGGATGGAGACTCCCAACTCAAAATATTTATTTCATTTGTGTACTTAAATATTTGTTTAAGTACATAGTCCGACCTTCTACGTTTTCCTAACATTCAAATCCACATTAAAGGACGGAAGACTTCGGACGTCAGACTGACTCCGTGACGTTGTCGAGACAGGACAGTGAGTCAATGGTTTGGATGTTGACTCATGTTTGGACCCATAGAGACAGACACTGTATATAACCCCCCCTCCCCCCCCCCCCCCCCCACACACACACACACACACTTCCTTATTTATATGAACATCTTTATACATGAGCGCCACTTCCTAAAAAGGTCATATTTATAAACCGGACTTCTGTTGTTTTTATTTTAGCTTTGTGGCAAAGTTGTTTAATGACGTTTTTGTTTTTTGTTTTTTTTTTCCATTTCCATCAACTGATCTCTACAAATTAAAAGGATTATTATAATGATCATTATTTCATTATTATTATTACTACATTTACCTCATAGTTCGGACTCTCTCTTGAAAATGTTACTTTTTTATTTCGGAATTTCAACTTTGTATTTTATATTATCATACACCGAGGCTGTGTTTACATTATTATGGTCTGTTACTGGCAGGAATAGGCTTCTCATTCTAGCTGAGAATTGATGCGTCATCCTGGTTATCGCACTAGATTTGAAATCAGATGTAGTGTCTCCGGGCACAGGATGTAAACACTGATGTGGAGAACAAAGGCGCCTTGCCCAGAGTTATTTTAGTCCGTCTTTGATTGATCTCTATGGGATGGCAGATACTGCAGAGTTACATGGATTCAATGTTACCTGATAATCCTGTGTAATGATCTGAGGGTCTGTCACATATGAAGTGAGTCAACTGAAGCTTAGACCTGAATTTACAGTTACAGTCAAAGGAGCTGTTCGCCTTTAGATGAAAGAACACAAAGGAAGAGTTTCGATCCCAGAGCCATCTGTGCACTCAACACATTAAAACTATCTGCCAAGGTCTACTCTCATCTAAGCCCCGCCCCACTAGTCGAGGCGGTCCGACTTCCGTTTCCTGTTCATGTGCAGCCGCTCAGCTGACCCGCAGTCATGGTAGATACACTTAATAATCCTTTCATTCAACCTCGCTGTGTTTGTTTATGACTCTCGTCGTTGACGTGGGGCTGAAGAGATGCTGTTCGCGTCACAGTCAACCCTGAATTAAGTGTTCCACCCAGCCTTCTTAGGGTTTATCCCGGTTTTTCGGGCAGAGCTAACCGGCTAAGCTAGCAAGCTAAGCTAGCACGGTGTCATACAAACTGTTGTTTTCCTAATTGGGCGTCATGCACGTGTGTAACGATGTATCGTGTGTCCTAGCGGTTCCGGTTCTGTGGGGATCTGGACTGTCCAGACTGGGTGCTGGCAGAAATCAGCACGTTGGCGAAGCTCGTAAGTACAACGTCAACAAAGTCGGTGTCACGCGTTTATCGCCTTGTAACGATAGGTGTGGCGATGTGTTGACAGTCCAGCGTCAAGATGAAACTGCTGTGTGCTCAAGTGCTGAAGGATTTGCTCGGGGAAGGCATCGACGTAAGACTCTCACGGCATCATTCATTCATCTCTTAAACGCTATGTTTCTCTGTGTCACTTGAACCTGGTCTCCATTTTGTGTCTGATTTAGTTCGACAAAGTGACCAAGCTCACTGCAGATGCAAAGTTCGGTAAGTGTCTCTGGCTTCTTCTCGCAGACGGAGGATTACATGTCTGAGTCTCATGATCCAAGGACTGTAATTATTTAAAGCTGTAAACCCCATAATATGCAGACGCTCGACTCCACCCACTTTCCAGCTCCCTTTCCACTTCCTTTCTCAAAATCCCACTGCCCTCGCCCAGAAGTAATGGCGCTCGAAAACCTAAGCGCAGTTACGTCTGAATTATTTATATGTGCATTAGTGTAAATAAACATATACATGATAATAACGTTTAAGGGAGCATTGGGGAACTTGTTAATGGCTATGTATGTGCCCGTTAGACATGGCAACATCAGTAGTCGCTTCATACACTTAAAGGTGCAGTGTGTAAGATTTGGTGACCTCTAGAGGTGGAGTTGCCTGGCGTGTCCATCACCTCAGCCTCACCCTTCTGAACATGAGGAGAACCTGTGGTCGACTTCAGTTGTCGTTAAAACTCAAAAGATGTTTAGTACGTCCACTCTGGGCTACTGTAAAAACATGGCGGCCCCCATAGAGAGGAGCCACTCCTCAAGTAAATACACATTAACAGGCTCATTTTAGGGTCACGGAAAAAAAAAAACATTTAGGTGATTATAAATTCCTGAAAATGTCAGTATGTAATTGTTTTGTAATATTTTTTGAAGTGACAAAAATGACGGGAATTCGTACACACTGCACCTTTAAATGAGTTCCCTTGTGTATTCTGCTGTGTAAGACCTGACATTGTTTTGCAGAGGGCGGGGACATCAAAGCCAGCGTGGCGGTGCTCAGCTTCATTCTCTCCAATGCAGCGAAGCACAACGTTGACAGCGAGTCTCTGTCCAGTGAGCTGCAGCAGCTCGGTCTCCCCAAAGGTTGGTCCTCTGCCGTCCCCACGCTTTGGCTTTAAAGTGCTCCTCACGTTTGCGTAAACTACGGTCACATGATCAAAGCTCGTGGAAGACGACGAATGACGGACCGGTCGTCACAGCTGAGCAAAGGTGGAAGAACATCGTGTGGTCAGTTAAAAGTTATTTGTAAGACTTCACTGCATGATGTTCCAACCACTGGCTGACAAACATACTAAATACATACGTGTAGGGTCATGCAAGATTTACACATCGGTAGAATGGAACTGTGCCGTGAATGTGAGCTCTATTCCAAATAGAACCGTTGGTGGGAACACACAATCGCTTTCATTCCAGGGACACACTCAAGGCCTTATCGTGTTATTGTTTTGTATAAAAGACTACACACCGTGTTCTTGCAATTTGAATGCAACAGTGTCAGTGAAGGTTGTCCCTGATGGACGTGTGGGTGGGGACACTGGTGCACGAACAGCACAAACTGTTCAAAGCACAACGCTCGGCCAGCCTGTGGCTTTATTCGTTTTAGTACACAATGGATGGGAGATTCGTATTACGCTTGAAATACACCTGGACTCTTCGTGACACTCGCACTGTGCTTTTCAGAACACGCGACCGGCCTCTGCAAGTCCTACGAAGACAGACAGTCTGCGCTGCAGGACAAGCTGCGCCAGCAGAGCCTGAGACGTACGTAAGCGCTTCTGTCCGTCTCGCTCTTCTCGGAGACGGAAGATGACAGCTGCCGATGAAGTGCACCGGACCCTCGCGCCGCTGACCGAAGCGGCTGCTCAATCTGCCCTGTGCGGTGTTTTTTTTTTCTTTTTTCTCCAGTGGGGCGGCTGGAGGCGGTGTCCTGGCGTGTGGACTACACTCTGAGTTCAAGCGAACTGAGGGAGGTGAATGAACCGGTGATTCAGCTGAAGCTGCGGGCTCAGGGAGCTGAGTCAGGCCGTACGGAGACGACGGTCCTGACGGTTTCCGCTGACAAGTTCCGAGTGCTGCTCACGGGTCGGCGCCTTTTCTGCTCATTGCTTTCTGTTTTGCCAGTCATTGGAGCTGCGAGGTCGATGTTGCGCTGACTCCGTTCCTGTGTGTTTTCACAGAGCTTAAACAAGCCCAGGCTATGATGAACGAACTCCAGTGAAACCCGAAGAGCCGCACGCGGTCGGCGCTGATAAACTCCCAGAGAGGCCATTCAGACATCTTCTTCTTTTTAGACATGACTGTCGCCGTGTTGAAGGTTTACCCGCGATGGGTCGGTTATTCGGGGAGAGCTGACCAAGTGACGGCCGGTCGTTTGAGGAAATGACCCGATGCCTCCAACCATCTCCCGCTTGCTCCCAGGTCAAAGTTCGATGCCCTCACGACGCCCAATCAGGAGCCGACGACTTGTCTGTGACTCGCTCATCAACTGCTGACCGTGCCTCTCTGCTCCTGCGTTGGTTGCGTCATTAATGGTCAGGGTGGTCAAAGGCTCATTCCTTGTCGTTTGTATCGTTTTGCTTTGTCAGTAAAAGCACTTATTTACTGTCGACATAATGAGAAATAGAGTTGAAAAGCTGTTTACTCTGATTATTGTTTTTTTTTTCAATTTGCACACTCATGTAATAGTCTGAATTATTAACAATGGAATGATATGAATGTTTCTGAACGGAATGAACCATCTGTTTGTTATGAGATGTAACTATGTGTTTTCATTTGAATGTCATTGATACATCAGGGTCATATTGATGAGAAAATACCACATTTTTGTTGAGTTGATTCATTTTTCTTGTAATTTTATACTAAAATTCTGATCATTTTACAACTGAACTCCTGTAACTACATTTTTCAAAATAAATGCACAACTTCATAACAAATGCATGATGTCACGCTCTTGAATTTCCAACTTTATATTAATGAAAAGGTTTTAATAAACTTTCCCTCATAAGCTTGCAACACATTTAAGAAACCCTTTCCACAAATTGCACAGATTTCTGATGTTGACGTTTCCGTCGTATCATCGATATGCTCTTAAATAAAGTAGAAAAATCACTTGTATGATTGCACCGGAAGTTAATTTGCCTGCACCTCCTTTCGTGCAGTGAGGCACTTCCTGTTTATCTGCGGGTCATTAGCGCAAAGTCCAGCGGGTTGAGACCAGATATTATCACTCTGGGACTTGAACTCAACTGAATTCCACCAGAAACGACTGATGTAAACACAATCAGCGAGAACGAGATGTCAGGAGATCTCGCGGTCTTTGCAGTGGGACGGCGGGTGAATGAATGGCTCTCGTGCCTGTGATGTAACTGTTTGGTAACATGCGTGCTGTGAAGTGGTTCGGTAACAGTTGGGCACGTTTTCCGCTGAGGACCGAAGGAGCAGACACTCACAGGCTCTGCGGGTCCGGACCCTCTCACGTCTCGGTGCCATTCACCCGTAAAGGTAAAGCGCCGGTACCGTCTACTTCCTGGTTCGGCTAATTAACTTAGTTTGAACTTCTGACCTTTCAACTCGCGAGTAGCGGAATGACTCATTAGCTTCCTCATGTGTGTTTGTGTTCACTGCTTCTGTTTTCTACACGTGTCACCGGAACAACAATGAAACACTGTACTAGCTAGCACACACACACACACACACACACACACACACACACACACACACACACACACACGTTTGTTATGGTCAGTAAAGTGGGTGTGTACTGTGTAGTAGTGTGGAGTCAGCTGTGTGTAGTGTGTGTTGTGTATCTCGGGCTGCACGTGTGTTTGTTACATGCAGCCTCGTATGTTGTGTCTCTGTCAGTGCAATTGTAAATAAAGGTCCAGTCTGTAAAGTGTATAATTACCCGAAAGTATGAGCTCTTCTCTATGGAGGCCGCCATGTTTGTTACAGTGGCCCAGAATGGCCAAAGAATCTCGTAAAAAATGACATCTCGTGGTGAAGTGTGTATGTGAAACATTGAGAAGCTACGGTGGCCCTCAGTTCCAATACATGACTGAACTGTTACTGTAAAAAAAACATGGCGGCCGAGGTGGACGGGACCCAGCTGCGTGGGGCTAATGCTAATTTAATGATGAAGGCAGGGATGCTAACGTGCCTCAGTATCGATCAATCCTGCTCACCGAAGGTTTTAAAGACAGTAGAAATAAATGTGTGGCTCCGCCCCCGACCCGTATCCTCCCCCTGACACCAAGACCCGCCTTTAACACTCATCACCTGACTGTATCGTGTCAAATCTGCGGAGGTAGAATCATGATGCACATCCTCTGTGATCCTGTTGAAAGTCGTATCCGAGGACGGGACCTTTCATGACGTCGTCCTCCCTCCATTTTTTTTATTTTCATTCCTCCTGCAGCTTCATCCGTGCCGACAACATGCCGGAGGGACCCGAGCTGCACCTCGCCAGCCTCTACGTCAACAAAATGTGCGCCGGGGTGGTGTTCGCCGGCCCGGTGGTCAAATCGGAGGTCAGCAAGAGTCGGGAGGTTCCCTTCACCTGCGAGGCCTATCGCATCACAGCTGCTTCCAGGGGGAAGGAAGTGAAGCTCACCCTGACGCCCCTAAAGAGCGAGCAGCCCAAAGCGAGGGCGAGGACGAGGGCGAGCGGGGGCGGAGAGGCCGAGCAGCCCCTGGACATTGTGTTTCGCTTCGGTATGTCTGGCTTCTTCCGCTTCACCGCCGAGGAGCAGCTCCCCAAACACGCGCACCTGCGCTTCTACTCCGACGAGAAGCCGCGGCGAGTGCTGAGCTTCGTGGACGCGCGCAGGTTCGGCAGCTGGGAGCCCGGCGGCGCCTGGCAGCCGGGCCGAGGGCCCTGCATCATGTTCGAGTACCAGAGCTTCAGGTTTGCTGAATCGCTCGTTGTCCACCCCATCGTTTGAAATATATTAAAAAAACACAACAAATCTTAAAGGTCTCCGCGTCGCTAACGAGGCCGCGGTGGTTCCACAGGGAGAACGTCCTGACGCATCTGTCGGACCGGGCCTTCGATAGGCCCATCTGTGAGGTCCTGCTCAACCAGAAGTTCTTCAACGGCATCGGGAACTATCTGAGGGCTGAAATCCTCTACAGGTGAGGAACTCCATGAGCTCTGCGCGATTGGTGTTACGGCAACACCAGGGATGGAGGATGTCATCGATCACTCCGATCAGAAAGACCCGGAGCAGCCGATGACTCGCGTATTATTACAAGCGAAAACAGGAGATGCAGCAATTTCGCGCCTCACTGTCGAGCAGAACCTGTGCTGAAGACGCATGGGGTTGGTTACAGTGACACTTAGTGGTGGAGTTGTGTGCTTGCGGTTATTGTAAACGCCCTCAGAGCTCAGTGGGCTGCTCGGCAAACACGGTGGTGCAACAGAGCCGCCTCAGTACAGAGGATCTGCTCCCGGTGAATATTCATAAATATTAGTTTTACATTTCAACTTTATGGAGGATCTTCAAAATTCACCTCCACACGTAAAAATCCCTTCAAATTTGATGCACTGGTCCTTTGAAGCTTGTGTTGCCAGTCCTGAACAGGCCCCCATTGGAACAGGGCGCACAGCGTATCACCGTGTTTTGGGTCCGGTGCCTTCAGACATCACAGTCTTCACAGCCGCTGCCGTGGTGCAGAAATGCCGACGCGGCGAAACTGTGTGGCCAAAACAAGCGCAGCGCAGGTGCGCGCAGCAGTGGAGTGTTACTGGAATCGTGACCCCACCACACCGACGCTCACACCCTGAATTCAGGGTCTTGTGTACATGAAGGATAAAGACTCAGGGTCAAACCTGGAGCCGAATCGGTTTGTTTTCAGATATGAAAGGAAAAGTCTCCGTCATCCCCTCGGATTCAACTTCCTGTCGGGATGCATCATGAATCGGCCCTTTTGTTTTACAGTATAAAGGGTCTTTATTCGAAACTCCTCTTCCTCTGTTTATTTTTTTTTTTAAAGGTTGAACATTCCGCCCTTTGCGGTTGCCAGGTCTGTGCTGGACGGCCTTGAGCTGGAGGATTCGTTTGAGGGCGTGAAAAAGGAGGAGACCAAGGTGAAGGAGTCCACAGAGACATCATCAATTTAAGAGTTTTACAGAAACATGACGCGGTTTCTCACACTGTTGCTTTGTTTCCCTTTTTCTCCGTCAGCCCTCACATGGAGGGAAAACAAAGGTGGAGGCGGAGCCAGAGGGCGACCTGCTCAGACTGTGTCACACGGTGCCCCTGGAGGTCGTCAACCTCGGTGGGTTTTTTCGTAAAGTGACTGAAATATGATTTATACGGCGCATATTTACCACATTGCCTCAGTGGGTTTAGCAAGGTGGAACATCCTGTGTTTGTAACTTTAGATAAGAAAGACCTCTTTAAAGGTGCAGTGTGGAGACTTTCCATTTCTAATGGCAGAAATATGATAGAAAATAATAATAATGATACGTCTCCTGAGTCCACCATGTTTTTACAGACGCCCAAAATGGACGAACCTAATGATTAGTGGCAACTGAAGGCAACAATCAGGGTTTTTCCAAACTGTGGCCCCCTTGGCCCGCATTAATTTCTAAAAACATAATGGAATGTGGCCCACTCATGAAACTTGCGCTTGCTGTTTTTCTGTTTTTTTCTATTGTAGCAAAATTCAATTATCAAGTATAATGCACTGACATTCTGTTCATTCTAATAGTGGCCCAGACTTTGGTGTGTTTTTCTCTTTGTGGCCTCCAGTGAAAAGTCATCGCTTTCCTCAGAAGTCATTTAATTAACTCTGAAACACTTTGTGTGTGTCTTTAAATGTAGGCGGAAAAGGCTACGACCCAGAAAAAGCCGACTACTCAGACTTTGAGGCGTGGCTGCAATGTTACTATGTGGACGGAATGAAATCCATCAGAGACCACAATGGCAGAACCATGTGGTTCACAGTGAGTCACATGGGGCGTTTTAAAGGGCCAGTGTGTAAGATTGAAATGAGGATGTTTAGATTTCTAGTGTAGTAACTGGAATATAAAGAACAAGTGTTTTGGTTGGCCTTGTACAGGAGGTCTGAGTGGAACACTGTACCTTTAATCTATTTTTATCTTGTGTAATTGTGTTTATCCGTGACTCATAATAACCTGCACTGTTGTATCTTCAGGGTGAGCCAGGCCCCCTGGCTCCTAAAGGTATGAAACTGAGCACAAACACCTCAGTCTGAATGTTTCCAAAGCGTCTGATGTGGATGCTTCCGTTAATCGTAGAGCCAAAGACGCCAAAGGCAAAGAAGAGAGCGAAGAAGGACGACGACCACGATTACACACAAAAGAAAAAGGTATGAAAAGATTCGTTTTATTTTTTTTGAATGCGCCCGGATGCAACTCGGATGCAGCTTGAGTTGAAACCTGCTCGGTATCACCAGGCGGCCAGGAGTCGCTCCGGCAGCACAACAAAGAACAAAGCGGTCAAACAGGAAGCGGCGACCAAAACACCAAAGAGAAAAAAGGACGCAGACGAGGAGGCGGTGAAATCAAAGAGCGGAAGAAAGACTCGGAGTGTGAACACGGCTCAGCAGGAGAGGAGGGAGGCTGCACGTAGGAGGAAGAGCAGCTCTGCAGAGTCGCCGGCAGGTGAGTTCACTTCGAACCTCCGTTTATTTTTCTTTCATGTTAAAATGTTGGAAGGAGTTGAAAGTAAACGTCTGCTTATCGCAGGCTCGCAGAGGCGGAGCAGCAGAGTAACGAGACAGAACGGAAAATGAAGACGGACAGAGGTGAAGGGACAAAAACCACAGCGCAGTTTTTATATCTTTTTACTTCTTTTTTAATAATAAATCACATTCCTACAAAAGCCCTGCGACTGCTTGATTCGATGAAAGGTGATCTTACTAGTTTGGGCATTTCGGCAACAACGTGCACCTCACGTAGAAGTACAGTACTCAATGGAGGCAACGGGCCGTTGTCATAGCAACGTCAACAGATAGACACGAGAGAGAACAGCCAGTTCATTTGTTGTCAGTAAAACGTATAACTAGAACAACGCTAAGTCCTTCATTAAGCCCCTTAAATTCAATCAAGCAGCTCCAGATTCCACACTGGGTCTCAATGGGTGTGGTCTGAAAATCCTGATGTACTTCCATGTCTCACCAGCAGAGGGCGGCATTGTGTGAGATCACAAATCCTATCCACCAGTTTTTTTCTAAATAACTCACATTTAAAAAAAAAAAAAAGACTTTGCTTCAGATCACAGCTAACTCGGCAATTAGACTGTCATGAGTGAAGAAAATGAGCTCATGACTCACTCTAGTGGTGAAAAAGTGGTATTACAGGGTGGCTACTCCATTTTTCACTGTTGCGATCTGTATAAAGACTGTGATTTGATACTTGGAGGTAATTTCTGTGTATTTGAGGCAAAAAAACAACAACTAAACACCGCCCCTTTAAATCATTTCCCAGAAAACCTTAAATGACACTCATTTTCAGTGAGGTCACCTCGCGCCACACCCTTCAACCAGGAATTGTTGGGTATTTTTGGTCCCGTAGTGATGGAACGCTGGTGAGAACATCCCTGGTGGAGGCTGACGACAATCACAGGATGAGGAGAAGCGTTTTAATTTGAAAGGGCGTGAAGTCCAGCGTGATTCCCCCTGACGTTATGGGTGCGGGGTGGGCGGGGTCACGTCTCTCCAAGAGGTCGCAGCTGTAAAATCAAAGGAAAGGTTTTATTTTAGTTTATTTTACATCTCAGGAGACGGTTTGACAAAGAAGAACTGCCAGGCGGCAAAAAGACAACACCACGATTAACAACCACTCACTGCCAGGCTTCTTTCACAGGAAGGGCGGAGCTCAGCGTGGCCGTCACGCTGCTGCCATGTGCCTCGTACAGTCGGACCACCAGCGCACCTTTCTGCTCCTCCGCCTGTTGGTGGCGTAATACAGTTCATCAGCGCTGATCGGACCGAGTGGATTAATCCCCAAGGGGTGTCGAGGTCGGCGTTAATTGGATACCTGCTTAATGGTTTCCAGGACGACGGCTTCGGCGCTGACGGAGAAAGCGCTCCACCGGGGCGCGGCGCCCGGGGAGCACCGGATTAACCTCAGAGGGAAGTTGAGGTTGTAGGCGTAGCGGATTACTGAGGCGTGTTGCAGGGATCCTGAGGGACACATGTGTTTACACGGGCGCCGCTTTAACTTCCAATCATGCGTCGGTCTCCAGAGGAGCAGCGATACCTGAGTGTGGCATGACGGCGTAGGTGAAGTGATGGGTCCCCATGTCGGCGTTGGCATCTGGGGCCTTTGGCGCTCGCAGTCTGAGACACAGACGTCAACCGTTAAGCAGTTGTGGTTGTAATGATAATAGTCATTTAAAGGTGCAGTGTGTAAGATGTGGTGACCTCTAGAGGTGGAGTTGCGTGTTGCGTCCATCACCTCACCCTCACTCTTCTGAACATGCAGGAGAAGCTGTGCTCGACTTCAGTCGTCATTTAAACTCAAAATGTTTAGTATGTCCGCTCTGAGCTACTGTAAAAACATGGCGGCCTCCATAGGGAGGATCCACTCCTCATGTAATTAATATACATTAATGGGCTCATTTAAGGGTAATAAAAAAAAAAAATCAAACATTTAGGTGATTCTAATCTCACACCCTGCACCTTTAAGCTTTTTTACTATGTTGGTACCGGTATATGTAAGTTATATCAAGTTTTCATAAAAGTATGATCACCTGTATAGGTTTTCATTACATTAGAAAGTGTATCTAAGGAGTGGATCCTCACCATGCAGGCGGCCATGTTGCACCGCCATGTTTAATGGTAGCCCGGAATGGACAGATGTAATCTTTTTTGAGTTTTCAGGACGGATACTCAGCGGCAGCACGTATTCAACCCACCCCTGGAGGTCACTGAATCCCTCACACTGTACCTTTAACGTTGTCGTGAGTGGGAAGTATCATGAGAGAACTCACAGAGACAGAGTCATGACGTTCTCGTGGACCGAGTAACCGTATTTGCAGTCGTTCAGCAGAGCCACTCCGAAGTTGTGCTCGGACAGGTCGGCCCACTTGTGGCCCCAAACCTGCACGGGGGGGGGGGGGGGGGGGGGGGGGGGGGGGGGGCCCAAACCTGCACGGGGGGGGGGGGGAAGTGGGAGGAGTTAGGCATGGGCAAGATGGCGACGATAACGAGCTAGCCCCGCTGCACTCAATGAATTCACCTCAAATCTGGCCCAGTCCCAGGACGTGTTGCGGTGGGTGGGTCTCTGCAGGTGTCCGAACTGGATCTCATAGGTGGCGTTGGGGCTGCGCACGCGCACCGGGAATTCCACCTTGAGGAACTTGTGCGACTCCGCCCACTTCACCTGCAGGTGAGGGATTTCAGGAGTGGCGTTACAATCAGTGCGAGTGCCCATCGGATCAGGTGCGGCTGAGCTCGCGCGACCTCGGTGCTGAACTTGACGTAAGGACACGTGGCGTCCACCACCAGCGTCTGAGTCACGGTGCTGCCGCCGCTGATCCTGAGGGTGAAGCTGACGCTGCCTCGTAATCCCCCTGAGGACGTGACCTGAGCGGGCTGCACCACCTCCACCACCGGCCGCCTGTAAAGGCACAATCCGTAAAACCCCCGCACACACACACACACGGATACTTCAAAGCAGTCATGACAGAGTACCTTGTCTGAAGGTGGTAGTCCATCACATCCCAGGCATCCCAGTACAGCGGCACGTCATCAAATATAACAAACTGGTTGCCACGGCAACCGTCCGAAATGGCCTCCCTGACACCGGCAAAGCATGAGGCACATTTTAAAGGTCCAGCACGTGAAGATTACAGCAGAAATGTGAAATGATGTGTGTAATGAACGTTACCTGTTGGCACTGATCAGGCACAGCGATGCCAAGGTGCCATCTTTGTTTACAATTGTCTTCACAATCCCGTTCTCCATGACGATAGCGCCATCTGCCTGTCGTATCACATAGAGGCACCATGATTCACACACAGCCCAACTGCATTCACTCACTATATATATGTGTATATATACACACACACATACACACACACACACATATATACATATATATAATACACACCTGTACAGTGACACACACTGGAGTCACAGGTTCTGTGTCTGTAATGGCGGATAGACCCACACTGGGAACTTTCACCAGAGCTGCACACACACACACACACACACACACACACACACACACACACACGCACACACACACTGTAACTTGCCAGTAAACAAACAAAGATCTAATAATCCAGTAAGAGTCAAACATACCAAGTTGAGGTTTACTGCTTTCACCCGGAGTCTCCACGACCTCGTGACGCTCCCACGGCAGAGAGTTGAAAACCCCTGCACCCGTGTCTCCTTTGGAGCCCAGAGCTCCACAAGCACGACTCAGCAGAACAGTTCCCTCACTGCGGATATCTGAGACACAGTGTGATGTGAGGCTCTTATATTCATTATAAGAATATAAAAAGGGCTTTCCATGAGGATATAGAGTCACACACACACACACTAACTCTCTCTCTCTCTCTCTCTCTTTACCTTCATAATACCTGAGAGCGTCCTCCACCACCGTCTCTGTGCAGCTGCCTGGGATCACATCATGGAACTGGTTCAGCAGAAGCAGCCTGGCACAGGTCGGATCAATACACTTATAGATACTCACAGTAACAACACATGTACAAATGTGTCCTCATCGTGAAGCTTTCGTGTGTGTGTGTGTGTGTGTGTGTGTGTGTGTGTGTGTGTGTTGCACCTCCACAGCTGCTGCAGCTTCTCCGCAGGATACTCAAAGTTGGGGTCCCGGATCAGAGCCAAGCTGCAGGCCACTTCCACGTCGTGAAGGAGCGTCTCACACTGACGGTTTCCTCGTTTGATCTGAGGTAAGAAGATTCAACTTTACAGACATTTAACTTAAATGATCACCATGTATCTTTTTTTTATTTTCATGTAATTTTACACTTCAGACAGAACATGTCTATTTCCTTTTGGGAAATATCTCATTTGAGTATTTATTTTTATTTTTATTATTATTATTATTATTATTATGTCATGTCATGTCATCTTCTACCGCTGACCCACTATTCTGGGTCGTGGGGTATTTCTACCAGTAGGTATAGGAACTTTTTTTTTTGGGGGGGGGGGGGGTATCAGTGTCAGGGCCAGCAACACTGCAACAGGGCCCAAGTGGGATTCGAACCAGTGACCTCTGATTCCAAAGGCGAGTGCTCTAACCACTGATGCGCTGCCGCCCCTTAATGACTATTATTACATTACATGATGATATGATATTATATGATATTATATCATTCCGGGGGTCGGGGGGGGGTTCAGAGAACAGCTGTGTGTCCGACCTGGGCCTGTGTGGTGTACGTGCCGTTGTGCAGCTCCAGGAAAAGCTCCCCGCTCCACGTGCACAGCAGCGCTGAGTCAGCACGCAGCCGAGAGAAGAGCGCGTCCGGAGACGACGTCTGGACTCTGAGAGATCAAAGGCAGAGCGCCACAGTGACATCAGCAGACATCGCTCGCATTACTCTGTATCCGGGCGCGGCCGCCTGACTACACAGTGACACGCCCCCTCTGAAATACCCCGGGCATCTGCCTGGTGATGTCCACCAGGAAACGGAGGCATTTCAAAATAAAACCCCTGACTCATTGAATCCCTGGGGGTTTTGTTTTGAAATGCTTCCTGTTTCCTGTGCGTGTGATTCAGACCATGTGGGCGGGGCCATGCTGCCATGGCACCATGGCCCCACCCTAACTCTACCTGTGCCCCCCCCCCCCCCCCCCCCCCCCCCCCCCCCCCGGAAGAACCAGGAAGTAGGAGGAGCTACGTCCATCTACATAAACAGTGCATGTTGATAGGCAGACGCAAGGCTTCCGCTTTTTTCTCTGGCTCCTTCTCAGAATGTGGTCACATGATCACACCTCCCTCTGTGATTGGCCCTCAGGGACAATCACTCATACCAGATGTGACCAGCAGGTGTCAGAGTGAGAACTCACTTGGGGAGCCCGTCCGTGTCTCTGACCCGGTTCAGCCGGTCCAGCATCAGCTGCGTGGGTCCGCCGCCGCCGTCGCCGAAACCGAAGAGCGCCGCGCTGTGATTGGCTCTGCCTTTGTCCTTGTTATTCCTCACTGTTTTCACCAGCTGCGGGAGGAGAGGGAACACAAGCAGATTCCTCAGCTTTGAAAATATTTGTCTGCCACACCCCCAGGCTCCGCCCCCTTAGAGTGTTCAGCGAACCCACGTCTTCTATCTTTCCCTTCATGCCGTAGGAGTTTCCAGGCGGGAAGTGCGTTAGGACCTTGGAGCCGTCCAGACCTTCCCAGAAAAAAGTGTTGTGCTCGAGGAAAGAGAAATAAAAAGTGAAAGTCAGACTTTTTAAAATTTTTTTATCGTTTCTTTAAATTCAAACAGGTTTGTGTTGGCGAGGAAACTTACAGGAAAAGTGTTGACCAGGTTCCAGCTCAGCTTCTGTGTCAGGAAGTTGGAAATGCCACTTTCCTGCATGATCTGAGGAAGCTGGGCAGAGTAGCCGAAAGTATCCGGGAGCCAGAACTAAAGGGAAAGAACATGTGTTACTGTACATGTACTGTACATGTACTGTACATGTACTGTACATGTACTGTACATGTACTGTACATGTACTGTACATGTACTGTTCATGTACTGTACATGTATGTGTGTGTTGACATGTTTGTGTCCTCACCTCGTTGCAGTGGAGCCCAAACTCCTGCTGAAAGAAGCGCTGGCCCTGGAGGAACTGTCGGACCATGGACTCGCCTGAGGGCAGGTTTCCATCCTGAGGGAGACGGATCAAACAAACACAGTAAGACAGGAAACATGTTTGATGGTGACGGAGGAGCAGAGGTGTTCAAACTGCGGCCCGGCGGCCATTTTTCTTTTGGATGCTTAAGGCTTTTTTTTGTCCATTTACATTTTTATGTTTTGATTTATTTTGATTTCTATTTGTTTCTTATCATAATTCCATGGCCCTTTGATCTTATCTATGGATTCTGGTGCCACAGCTCTACTGACTCTGAAATGTGCTATGTGAGGTTAAATATCTATATCATACAATAATACATATTTATAATAATAGATATGTATTATTAAGCAACCACAAATAAACAAAGATAAATAATTCTAATTATTAAAAAAAATTAAATAAAATAAGTCCCTTTTCCAACCCACTTACTAGTGCACATAAATGTGGTATAAACAGATTAAGAAAAATAGAAATATAATTTTAAAAAATGAAAGGAAGTTAATGACCATTTCCACCCACGTCCCCCCGACTGGAATGAAGCGTCCTTTCTTCACTAAGTGTTGGATCTGGGAGAAGAGTCCTGGGTACCAGCTCTTCACCCACTCAAACTGCTGAGCCTGCACAACAACAACAACAACAACAACAACAAGTTCACACAAACAAAACAACGTTTTACTTATTGTAAATATTCAAATGTGAATATGTCGTTTACCTGAGAGCAGGTAAACACAAAGTCTGGGTTGGTCTCCATCAGTCGGACCACCGTCACCCAACTTCTGCCACATTTCCGGATGGTCTCCTCATAAGGCCACAGCCAGGCTGCGGGGGGGGGGGGGGGGGGGGGGG
>JAFBJT010033985.1:57968-107717 GCA_016785325.1 Chascanopsetta lugubris | reverse complement strand
GAGGAGAGAGAGATGGAGGCTGAACACAGCGGAGCAGGAGGAGGAGAAGAAGAAGAAGAAGAAGAAGGGGGCGACGCGACGGAGGCCGGCGGAGGACAAAAGAAGAAGAGAAATAAAAAGAGAGAAGAAGAAGAGGAGGAGGAGCTGAGTCTGGATGAGGTGCTGCGGCTCGGAGGAACTCAGGTGAGGAATCGAACCTTCACCCTGCAGCTCGGAGAGACTTACTCTTTTTCTTTATTCTAATCAAAATGTTAATTACTCTCAGGTCAATAAAGTTATGCTGTTTTTCACAGTCCTGTTTAATTGATCAATGTAACCGCTTGGGATTTGTGTGCGATTAAAAAATCTAATAACCATAAACATTCATTGGGTTTATACTTCAAATGATGAAGTTTCATATCAGAAATATTCTTAATGTACATGTAATAAATGAATAAACAAATCTGAGGAACAGCACAAAGTGACAGTATCAGGACAATGTCACATAACTGTCAATAACACAATCTAATTCTCTGATTCAAAGCACAGTTAAGTGTAATAATGCTGCACTAATGTACAGGCTTATCTTTTACCATCATGTCAGTAAATATTGAAAAGGCTTATGATTCTCAAGCGATGACGTCATTCAAGTTGTTTGAGTAGAAAAAGATCTAAAGAGAGTTCCTGCGCTTGATTTACCTCGCTCTCTCCTCGCGGCTCCAGGCCGATTACGCCTTCCTCGCCGGTTTGGACGACTCCAACGAGCTGGTGGACGGAGGAAAGAAAGGAGCGATAGACGACCTGGAGGAGGGCGAGCTGGAGAGCTTCATCACCAAACTGGGCATCAGGGCGTTCGCCGGTCACCACGTTGTTCCGGAGGAGTCGGACGGCGCCGGCGCCGGAAAGTCTCCCGAGGCGGAAAGTTCCAAATCCAAACCCAACAAGAAAACGTGGGGAGGAGAAGAAGCTTCCAGCGCTTCGCAGAAAGTCAGCGGCGAGAAGGCGGCGACAAATAAAGAGAAGGCCGAGAAGACGAAAGGCGCAAAGGTCCCGGCCGGGAAGAAGGTCAAACAGAACGCCAACGTGTTCGAGTTCCAGCCGAGGCAGGTTCTGCTCATCAAACCCGGGGGGAAGTGGTTCCACCTGGAGTACACCAGCGAGGCCTCCGGCGCCGCGCAGGATCCACAGCTGCTCCTCAAATACAAGACGCTGGCTCAGCAGCTGTTGGAGGCCGAGGTCCAGCTCTACAAGAACAAGAAGAACCTGCAGAAAGGGGCCAACTCCTCCTGGATGAAGACCGTGGTCTCCGCCGGCGTGCTGGCCGACCGGATGGCGGCCATGACGGTGCTGATCCAGGACGCCCCGGTGCACACGCTGGAGCACGTGGAGAGTCTGGTGGCCATGGTGAAGAAGAAGGGCAGCCGGCGGATGGGTCTGATGGCTCTGGACACGCTGCGAGAGCTGCTGCTGTCCGACCTGCTGCCGGAGCACAGGAAGCTCCGCCCCTTCGCCCAGCGCCCCTTCGACCAGCTGGAGGAGAAGGCCAGCGGCAACCGAGACGCCCGCGACCGCCGCCTCGTCCTCTGGTACTTTGAACACCAGCTGAAGCACCAGGTGGCCGAGTTCGTGGCGGCGCTGGACACGGTGGCTCACGACACGGTGGCGGCCACCAAATCCAAGGCGCTGGCCACCGCCCACGAGCTGCTGTGTTCCCGGCCCGAGCAGGAGAAGGCGCTGCTCGTCCAGGTGGTCAACAAGCTGGGAGACCCCGAGTACAAGACGGCGGCCAAAGCCTCGCACCTGCTGGAGACGCTGCTGCACAAACACCCCAACATGAAGGCGGTGGTCTGCTGCGAGGTGGAGCGGCTCGTCTTCCGAGCCAACGTCAGCGCCAAGGCGCAGTACTACGCCGTCTGCTTCCTCAGCCAGGTGATCCTGAGCCACGACGAGGAGCAGCTCGCCGCCAAACTCATCACCATCTACTTCTCCTTCTTCCGCGCCTGCGTGAAGAAGAAGGACATCGAGTCGAAGATGCTGAGCGCGCTGCTGTCGGGCGTGAACAGGGCGTATCCCTACGCCAGCGGCGGCGACGAGAAGGTGAAGGAGCAGCTGGACACGCTCTTCAGGGTGGTTCACCTGGTGAAGTTCAACACGGCCGTGCAGGCGCTCATGCTGCTCTTCCAGGTCATGGACTCTCAGCAGACCATCTCCGACCGCTTCTACGTGGCTCTGTACAGGTACGACGCGCCCACCTGACCACCCGCAGAAGCTCAGGGAGCTCCACCAGGGGGCAGCGTTTCCTGACTCCACCTCTCCTCCTCCTTTGTTTTGCTGCTCCTGCGCCCACTAGAGGTGTGGAGGTGTAACGACAGAGTTTGATTGGTTGTGGATGTGGACTTTTCTTCTTCTCCTCTGCAGGAAGTTGTTGGACCCGGGCCTGACGTCGTCCTCGCGTCAGAACATGTTCCTCAACCTGCTCTACAAGTCGCTGAAGGCCGACATCGTGCTGCGGCGAGTCAAAGCCTTCGTCAAGCGTCTGCTGCAGGTCAGCGCCGAGCAGAACGCCACCTTCGCCTGCGGAGCGCTGTTCCTGGTGTCGGAGGTGATGAAGAGCAAACCGGGCCTGAAGCTGCTGCTGCAGGAGGGCGGGGTGAGACGCAGGAAACGGACAGTCCGCTCAGCCACTGTTTGTTGTGTTTTGTTTCTGACCTCCACTTCCTGCTGTGTGGCTCAGGACGGAGAGGAGGAGGAGTTCAAAGACCTGGCTGAGGAAGAGGAGGAGGAGGAGGAGGAAGAGGAGGAGCGCTTTGTGGACGCAGATAAAGTCCAGGATGGAGCGAGTGCAGGAACCACGGGAAACAAACCGACGGCCTCCTGGGTCCATCACCAGAACCTGGAAGGTCTGTGACCCTTACCTGTCTTTTTCTGCTGCACAAAGAAAAGATGAAGTGCTGCCCCCTGCAGGACATTAGCAGTCCCACGTAATAAACATCAAACAAAGACCATGAAAGAATGTGACCCACCTGCTGAGTATCTGCGTCGCCATCTTTGTTGCGTCTCGCAGGAGGCCAGAACCTGCAGAGGTACGACCCGCTGCACAGGAACCCGCTATTCTGCGGCGCCGACCACACGACCCTGTGGGAGCTGCAGAAGGTGAGACCATCGCAGCGCTGACTTCCTGTTTATCTTTGACCTGAAGTACATGGGAAGATTTTGAAGGACACCGTTGATTTGTTGTGACGAGGGGAAAATCAAAATGTCTGTCTGTTGTCTCCGCAGCTCGCTCTGCACTTCCACCCGTCGGTGTCACTGTTCGCTAAAACCATCCTGCAGGTCAAATCCCGTCCGTCATATTCAGCCCAACATTCAGAAGGTGGAGAGGGACGGACTGTGTGTGTTGTTTCCACAGGGAGGATGTGTCCAGTACTCCGGTGACCCTCTGCACGATTTCACCCTCATGCGCTTCCTGGATCGCTTCGTCTTCAGAAACCCCAAACAGCTGAGGGGCAAACGTAAGAAAACTCTGAGACTCTACCGGGTCAAGGGTTGGACTTTGGAACCTTTGAGGGGCGGGGCTTCGTGCTGAAGAACTCTGATTTTCTCCTGTTTGTCTTTTGAAAAATGGAGCAAAGGGGGAGAATGTGTGAGAAGTGGGCGGGGCACCAGGTCCAGGTTTTTCCAAGCAGGGCAAGAAGTTCAGAGGGACTTTGACTTGGCGACTCCAAACCATCGCGTGTTTGGGAAACAAGCCGACAAGCTGGTTCTGCTAAATGTAGCGAAATGCTAAATGCTAAATGTAGCGCACATCCCAAAAACACAAGAAGTTTGAGAGACAAAAACGAGGCAGATGTTTGGAGGCCAGTTAAGCTAATGCCAATGCTAACTTCCTCTTACCGCCACCTACTGAACTGGAGGTGTAGTGCAGTTTCTTTGGCCTGAAACACAAACCACAGATTCGCAGGAATTCTTTGACCCGCAACGGAAAAACTGAATATTCCTTTTCAGAGTAAAAGTGAATAAAGTCTGTCCTTCCCCAGAAAACACGGACTCTTCGGTGCTGATGCCCAAACAGCGTTTACCTCTCAACTCTTTGGCAGGTGAGTCTCCCGAGCCAACGGTCTGATCCCATGTGTCCCAGTCTGTTTGATGATGATTTTCTGTCCGACGCTCAGTGAACAGTGACGAGTTTCTGGCTAAAGAAGAAAGTCAGATTCCAGTGGATGAAATCTTCTTCCATCGGTGAGAAAGAACCTGGTGTTTCCATCCACTCTTTGAAAGAAGAGAGAACACAAACGTGCATTTTCACGCCGTTAACGAGTGGATTGTCCTCGATTCCTCGTCTCTGCAGCTTCTTTAAGAAACGCCAGCAGGAGATACAGTTCCGTCGTCCTCGTCGTGACGGAGACAACGAGAGCGTGGAGGACGTGGACGATGAGGAGTTTGAGAAAATCCTGGGTGAGGTTTCCTTCACGTTACTTTGAGTTTTGCGCGTTTGTCGGATTTTCTGACCCAACGTTTGTGAGCAGATTCCTGTGAAGGAGACTCGTACTACAGCGACCTGGGGAGCGCACATCTGGACTTTGCTGGGCGAGTTTTTATTCTTCTCATTAACTTTCAATTGTTCAATCCATGAGTGTTTTTACTCAAATGAATCATATAAGAGTTGTACATTGAAATGTATAAATATATATATTAATAGATTATACATTCATATGTGAATACATTATATTGTATTATGTCCTAAATTACATATGATATAATATACAGATTGACCGTATATACGATCAACTGAATACACGTAGCCCTGGAACTAAATGAGTATTACATGTATTTATTCAATTAAAAAGAATGAAGGGTCTAAAAACATGATATAATGGATATGAAATGAACCTGTCGTCCTCTCGCCGACCCTCAGGAACGTGAAGAACAAGAAAGGAAAGAAAAAGGCGGAGGACTCGGACGAGTCTGAGGACGAGGACGTGGACGACCTGGACGAGGAGGAGGTGTCTCTGGGCAGCATGGACGAGGAAGACTTCGGGGACGAGCTAGAGGACGAAGGAGGGACCTTCGTGGATCCGGACGCAGGTGAAGACGACGAAGGTGGAGAACTGAAAGAAGAATACGACATGAATCACATTTTCCAGTTGAACTCCTAAAACGGTTCTGTGGCTCTTTTTCAGCTGCGGAGTTGGAGGATGACGACGCTGCGTTGGAGGGTGAGAAGCACAACTTTAATGAAAACTGGACAAACAAGAACAACATCTGTTCTTTTGAAATAGAACAAAGTCTTTTCTTCTCCTCAGACTCAGACGATGAGATGGAAACTGCTCCGATGAAGAAGAAGAAAAAGAGGAAATCCACAGAGGAGCTGGACTTCTCCGGATCTCTGGGTCAGTGCTGCTTTGATCCCACATTTCACTCCGACGAGGGTTTTAGGTTTGAACGATGTTCGTTTCCCGTCACAGGCTCAAAAGCGGCGAAGAAGAAGAAAGGAAGGAAGGAGTCGGCCATGTTTGCTTCTGCCGAGGAGGTGAGATGAAGAAAGCTCTCGATGCCGACAGCTGTTGTCCGTCAACACTTTGTGGCATCTGAAACGTTTCTCCTCGCTCTTTTTCAGTTCGGCTCGCTGCTGGACGAGAACGCCGGCGCCAAGTTTGACAACATCGGGCTGAACGCCATGGCCAACACGGACAAAGCAGGTGAGCCTGAATTCAAATGATGAGAGAGGAAGTGGAACTCTTTTTCTCCCTTTTGATTTTCAACGTAAAAACGGTGGAAATGCAGAGAAGAGACCTCACAGTTTCTGCCGCGCACCCCCTGGTGGTGTGGAGGTGTCGTCGCAGAGGGATGCACAGTAAATGTTTGCGTCCGTCCGACTCAGAAACACAGGTGGGCTTTGAAAAGCTGAAGCCTTGACCTTCTTTGCAGGTGTGAAGCAGCTGAAGTGGGAAGCTCAGCGCGACGACTGGATCCACGGCCGCGACGCCAAGACGCTGCGCAGGAAGAAGACCGCCTTCAACAGGAAGACCACCTTCAACAGGAAGAGGACAACGTTGGGCCGAGACCGGACCTTCAGGAGCAAGAAGAGGAAGAAGTAGCTGCTGGTTCTGGAGGACGACGGGCGGCTTCAGTCCTGTTTGGACGACCAGGCCTCGAGGTCCCGCTCTCGGATGCCGTGTAGCCCCGCCCACTCGTTGGACTTGTAGTACGCTGGGGAGGAAACGGAGTCACGTGATGTTAAAGGTGTTAACGTGTTCAGTTTTTGTAAAATGTACGATTTTGATTTGAGACAGAACTTTATAATCAGAGTGAAAATGATCCTTGAATCATTTCAGTTTAATAAAGATCTCATATTAAAACTTTAACATGATTCTGAGTCTCATCAAGTTTGTTCAGTCAGAATTTGACTGTTTCGTTGACTTGAAGTATTTCGCTTTTCCTTCAAACTAATCTAGAATCGACAAAATCAGACTTTTTCAAACCATTTGGCTTTCATTTAACTGTCCTTCAAAATAAAAGCGCTGTTATATTTGTGTATCATATCAAAAACATTTATCTGCCACAATTGATCAGATGAAACGAGAAAAGGCTGAATTCACGGTCAAAGTGTTCAAGGATACAAGATGGTAAACGAGTGTTTTGTAGTTTTTATCAGCATTTTCAAAACGTTAAGATGAGAAATTTAAACGAGTCATTTTTCAGGAATTCACTCATCAGACAAAATAAAGTCAATAAAATAATCTTTACCTTCTAGAATCGGTGGAAACCTTCGGTTCATGGTGTTTCTGAAATCTGTCCCAAAACAAACGAAATGTAAGAGTTAATAAGAGTTTGTGTTGCACTTATAGAACAAGTGTCCATAATATATTTTAACTCCAGGTGTCAAACTCATTTTAGTTCCAGGGCCTCGTGTCGTGTCGTGTCGTGTCATGAAGTGTTCTCTTTGTTCTAGTGCAAATAAATTCAAGTACTTAATGAAAATATTTGGGTAAATTGACATGATGACACGTCTCAGTTCATCATTTCCACAAACGGACGTTTCAGCGGCAGTATAGCACCCCCAGTGGACAGATTTCAAATGGCAGTTCGTGTCACTTGAAAAGTTGTGTTTCTGGGCCGGACTGAAACCTGTGACGGGCCGGTTCTGGCCCGCGGGCCGTCTGTTTGACAGCTACGGACCTCGACTGGAGTTCATCATGTGGAAAAGTCCGTAAGCGCCTAAGAGTCCGAGCAGCTCCAGGACGATGACGCCCTTCAACAGCTTCTTACGGTTAGGAAACATCTGAGGACACAACAACAACAACAACAACAACAACAAGGTTATTTAAGACTTCTCTAAGAACAAGTGTGAACATTCACGTCAGGCAGGAAACAGGCGATATAATCTTTGTCTGGACTTAACGAATACAAATGTTGATGATGAGATTTGTTTGGATTGTTAACCCGAACCCTAACCCTGGTTAGGGACCGTATGAAAATCACCCATTTTCATTTCCACCGTTCTGTCAATCTGGATCATGACATTTTTGTCGTCTATGCTTCCATGACAACAACAACAACAACAACAACAACATGTCTGAAGGAGCTTGGACATGTTGTTGTCCTGGAGGAAAGTGACGATGATGAACTTTATTTCAGCGTCTGTTTACAGAGCTACAATGTTCCACTTCACATCCCACAACAAACAACCGAGTGAAAACAAGAGGGAAACAAACTCACCTTCAGGTCCGGATCTTCACCAAGCTTTGACTTTAATGTTTCAAACGACGACACGTGAGCGAACTCACCAACGCTCCTCTGCCCTTGTGCTGCTCCCTCAGCTGAAGCTAACGGCTAACGTTAGCTAGCTTACTGCTAGCTAACGGCTAGCAGCAGCTAGCTAACTGCTAGCCGCGGTTTCCCTTACAAACAAACACATGCTAACACGAGCTTCCCGCTCAGAGACCGGAGGAGCTAACGGCTGCAGGCATGTGACGACCCGGTGCTAACGGCTAACGGCTAACGGCTAACTCCGCCTCACAGCTGGGCTCTGGTGTACGGAAGCCTGGGCGCTACAAACGTCCATATATTAACGAATCGACTTTTTGGGGTCACTTTCACCGATGATGATAAAACTAACAACAGTAACGATGTGATGTGACTGAATGACTGTGATAACATGAAAACCATGGCAACCAAAACATAATAGTCCAGTTCATGTACAGATTAATTCTCACTGGGAGAAAAAGAGATGAATGTTGATTAACAGCTGATTTTATTTCTCACAAAAAAATCTATATTTTTTCTTCCTCGTCAAATGTTTTAAATCTTATTTTATGTGGGAATATTCAAATATTGTGAAGGAAAAATCGAACTTATTAACTTTTCTCTTATGTTCATTTTCTTTAAAGGTGCAGTGTGTAAGATTTCAGTCCATTTGTAATGTATGGCTCGTTTTGTTTTTGACACGACTGTAACATTAACCCTTTAATGTATATTGATATTTACACCAGGAACAGGTCCGTCCTGTGGGGCCGCCATGTTTGTACAGTAGCCCAGAGTGGACAAAATAAACATCCTTTGAGTTTTAACAACGGAAGTGGACCAGAGTTCTGCTGCATGTTCCGCAGGGTGAGTGTGAGGTGAAGGATTCTATACGCAGCTTCACCAGTAGATGTCACCAAATCTTACACACTGCACCTTTAAAGGAGACCTGCAGCAGAACTCGAGTTTGATCCACTTACTTTTATTCCAGGTGGAGACAGAAAACGACGAGGTGTGTGGAGCTGCAGTGGCGGGGCTTCACCGCTGGGTGGCAGTGTGGCGGAGAATGTGCTGCCAAGGGAAGAAGAGGACAAGTCAGGTGACAAAGACGAGGAATAACAATCCTCATGTCAAATAACAACACATCAATACTCATCCTTCAATAATAAACAGCTCAGATTTCGATCATATCGATCAGTCACCTGCGTTCACTTTGATCAACGGCTCAGTTCAATCAACGCTGACGTCACAAGCTTAGTGACGTTTGTGGAATTGTTTCCAATAAAGGTTTTAGATTCTGCAGCGACAGACACGGAACACAGAGACGTGTTTTAACACGTTTAACAAAGGGAGGAATGTGTGTGTGTGTGTGTGTGTGTGTGTGTGTGTGTGTGTGTGTGTGTGTGAGTGTGTAGAAAGCATGGTGGTCCATTGTGTCTCTTGTCCCCTCACCTCTGCTCAGCTGTGTGTGCTGTGTCCACGCGTCCTTTCAGACTCTGCAGCAGGTAAACACACACACACACACACACACACACACACACACACACACACACACACACACACACACACAGTGTCAGGGAATGTGAGGGGAACAGATCAGAGAAGCAAATCAGCTCAGGATGTGAACTGAGATCACATGACGTCAGATGAGGGTTAAAGGTTAAAGGTTAAAGGTTCAACATCATTCTCACAGTAAATGTGTCTTTACAGTGTTTTCATTTTTATGAAACATCATCTGTACATGAAGTTAAACTGGTGAAATGAGTCTTTTCTGGAACATTTCAGAAGGAAATGTATCTTTTTATTTTATTTCATTTTTCCAGTTGTTGCTACATGGACCTGCTCTTCCTTCATTTGCATACTGAGCTCTAATAATGGTAATTCAATATAAAGTTTAAAAAAATACTTTTGTATTCATTGTATATATATTATATGTATATCATATATAGAGAGAGAGAGACTACATATTAAGAAATATAAATGATTATATGATATGTACAATTAATCTAATTGCGGGTACTTCAGCACTTCACGGGAAGTAGTGGAGTTTTCTGAGTGACGTCATTGTTTACGGTCACTAGGGGCGGGGTCACGTGTCGAGGTGTCGATAATACATATTCAGATCAGATCTCAGAGAGGGGGGGGGGGGGGGGGGGGGGGGGGGGGGGGGCCTCTGATTGGTCCGCGGCTCCGCAGTTGGCGGCGGGACCGCAGGTGGAACCGTCCAGTCGGAGCCCGGAGCTCGTCCCGGTCACTGCCGCCGATGAGCCGCTACAGCCGGGCATAACCTGAGAGGGACGCGCCGACACTGCGGACCGGGAACCGGAGCTGCGGGGGTCCGGCGGGGTCCGTGCGGGGTCCGACGTGTGGTCTACGGCTGCTTTGGATGCGCGTGCGCAGGAGGAGCGTGCACGATGCTGAGCGCGTTCAAGATGGAGACGCACGAACATCCGGAGTGGAGCGGCGGCGGGTTCTACTCTGAGGCCGAGGTGTGTGCACTGCTGAGCGGGTTCCTGAGGGAGGAGGAGCCGCGGGGTGTTGATGAGTTCTTTATTATTGTTATTAAGTCATGACATGTATTTATTATTGTGATTCGATCATGACATTTATCTATTATTGTGATTCGATCATGACATTTATTTATTATTGTGATTCGATCATGACATTTATTTATTATTGTGATTCGATCATGACATTTATTTATTATTGTGATTCGAACGTGACATTTATTTATTATTGTGATTCGATCATGATATTTATTTATTATTGTTATTCGATCATGACATTTATATGTAATTGTTATTAAATCATGGCAATTATTTCATACATATTTAGTTCTAATTATTTTATTTGTGACGTCACTGCAGTTCAGAGAATAATTGTACAACTATCTTTTTTTCATTTGCATGATTATCGTGATAATTCATGACCGTATATTTGCATATTTATAATTTCATAAGTCTTTATAATTCTCCATAAATTAAACAGATGTTATAAAGTTAATGATCTGAATCCATATGATATTTGTTTTGTGAAAATTATAATGAAGTAAATAACAACTCCTTGAAATCAGGAAATTCAGATAATGGAAGACGACTTCTCTTCAGACACAGGGAACAAATCATTGTAAAGTTTACAGCGTTTGTACTTTTAAAGAAAGAAACATCTTTTTAAAGGTTCTGAGCAGAATTGAAATGTGATGGAAAAGCGTCCACACAGCAGAGGGTTCGATCTATATTTGTTGATCAGGGTTTTAATTATATATTTTATTATCAGGGTTTTATTTATTTATTTAATCATCAGGATTTTATTTATATATTGGTTCATCGGGGTTTTATTTAGGTAAAAGTGCAACTTTTATTTTTCTGATTCGTCTTTTGTACAAAATAACATTTAGACAATAAACAGGCTGAAATAACAAACGTAAAGCCCTAAACTTTTTGTACTTGAATGAGTTCATATATCATAAATTACAAATTAAAATTAAGGGTGAAATCTTAAAATCATCATGTTTATTTTAGTGATAGTGTTTTTTACTTAAATAAAATATAAAGCACAGGAATGAATGTGTTAAATAACAATAATAATAACTGTGTGTGTGTGTGTGTGTGTGTGTGTGTGTGTGTTCAGTGTTACACGGGTCCAGGACACATGAACTCTGGCCTCACCATGAACACCTACATGAACGCGCCCAGTGTGACCAGCAACATGAACGCGCCTTACCCGCTCAACCCGGCGGGACTCGCCCCCTCCTCGGTACCGGGCGGCCTGTGTCAGAGCCCCGGGGCCGCGGTGCAGCAGCAGGCCGGGGCCGCCGGGATGACGGCCCCGGGCCTGGGCCTGGGCCTGGGCTCCATGAGCCCCCCGCCGCCGTACGGAACCATGATGAGCCCGGTGTACGGTCCGGCCTGCAGCCTCCGGGCCCGGGAGCCCAAACCCTACCGGCGGAGCTACACGCACGCCAAGCCTCCGTACTCCTACATCTCCCTGATCACCATGGCGATCCAGCAGTCCGGGTCCAAGATGCTGACCCTGAACGAGATCTACCAGTGGATCATGGACCTGTTCCCGTTCTACCGGCAGAACCAGCAGCGCTGGCAGAACTCCATCCGACACTCGCTCTCCTTCAACGACTGCTTCGTCAAGGTGCCCCGCTCCCCGGACCGACCCGGTAAAGGCTCCTTCTGGGCCCTGCACCCGGACTCCGGCAACATGTTCGAGAACGGCTGTTACCTGCGGCGGCAGAAGCGCTTCAAGTGCGGCAGCAGGAGGGGGACCGGCTCCGGGTCCGGCTCCGGCTCCGGGACCGGGACCGGGACCGGCTCCGCGGAGAGGGAGGGGGGGGGTCCGCGCTCGGAGGGCTCCACCAGCCCCGGGTCGGAGTCCCCGCGCTCCCCGCCCCCCTCCTCCTCCTCCTCCTCCACCCCCGCGGCCTCAGAGCTGAAGGGCCCCGGTGGTGACGTCAGACCTCACCTGCTCCCCAGCCCCGTGCGCGCGCCCTCCCCGCAACTGTTCTCCCATCATCACCATCATCATCATCAGCATCACGCGCTGCTGCTGCACGAGGCCGCGCACCTGAAACCGGATCCGTACCCGCAGCCGCAGCACCTGCCCCCCTCCTACCCCTCCTTCAACCACCCGTTCTCCATCAACAACCTGATGTCGGAGCCCGGGCTGCAGGGCGCCAGTTACGGCCTCCCGGTGTCCGCGGGGCCGCTGGTGCACGCGCCCAAACCGGGTCTGGATCCGGCTCACACCGACTCCGGAAGCTACTACCACTGCGTGTACAGCAGGGGGCCCCTCATCAACTCCACCTAGACTGTGAGGAGCCCCTCCCCCTCAACTCTTTCCCACAATGCACCTGTCCTGTTTGTTTGTGTCAAAGATAAAAACTTTATACGGAAACGTGGACTGGTTTCATTTACAGCTCAAGTCTTTAAAGGTGCAGTCTGACCGATCTGGGTGAAGTTGATGAAGATTCATGATATTTATTTTTCATACAAAATAAAATAAAAACCACGAAACCTGATTGTCCTCATGAAACGACGGAAAACGCTGTAGTACAGATGCCGGGCCTGTGGGTGGCGCTGTAACAGACAAACAGCACAAACAGAGCATGTGGGCAAAGGGGGCGGAGCCATGACATCAAAAGATGCGCATCGGCTGTAACCACGGAAACGTACCGGCGCCGTCCTGAGATTTGATCAGTTCAGGTCCGACGGCTCCGTGAGGAGTTTTCAGGTTTTATGAAGAGTCATGGATCAGATCCCAGAGTCATAGATCAGATCCCAGAGTCATAGATTGGCTGAAATGGAAATCTGATTTGAGAACATGTCTTCTACTCTTAAAACGTTCTAATCTAATCATTGACTTGATAACACTATATTTCACCTCCATTTACAGTTAACAGCCGTAGCAGCCAAACATAGCATCAAGACCTAGCAACAGTATATACACAACACTTAGCCAGTAGTTATGTCCTGACATAATGCATAATAAATGTGCATTTTCTAGTTAACTGACACCTGAGAGTACTGTTTTCTTCTTTTACTCTGGGGTTTATAATTTCAAGTTGCACCCATTGTCTTGTGTCATTGTGTAACTTGAATAGCAAATACAACCAGAAAACTGCAAATGTTTAGAAGGTAATGACAGCTCTGATAATATGAATAATAAAATGGTGCAACAAAACAGTGCAATCTAAAAATGAAAATGGAATACAAAAGATGAAGTGCGGGTTTAACTCAAAGTCAGTCCAAGTGACTTATTACTTGGTGAAATATTACTTTCATTTATTCTATTTGAATTATTGTGTTATTAATTTTTGGACCTGCAGTAGTGCCACCTCCAGCAGGTGGCACCCTGGGCGCTCCCATTGGGCCTTTGCCAAGAACCAGCTCTGCTGCCACCTGCTGGAGTGAGTCAACTCCTACAGTGTTGTCTTCTCAGCACTGTTCTCTCGTCAAAGTTGAATATCACTTCCCTCTACGTTTCCTCTGACACTGTAGTCTTCTCCTCTAACCGAGGACTTCAAATATACACCAATAATGTTATAAACGTTGGTGCTGCAAATGTATGCATTGTATTTTAGAACTAGAGGGGGCACTTAGAATGCTTTGTTAATGACAATATGATAAGATGATTATAACAGTGATAACCGCAGTATCCCATTATAAACACGACAATGAGCTCATGAGACAAAAGATATGCCTTAAGGCCCTTATCAAATATTTATCGCATTATCGTACTTTGACCACTGGGGGGCAGTAAAGATGTATCATCACAGACAATACTGCCTTTTCACTGCCTGCAGGATTGGCAAGAGGATCTTCAAAACTCTTTAAAGATAAGCGTTTGGCCCATCTAGAATGGGGGATAAATGTCAGGACTGTTTATCATATCTTTAGCAAGGGTACTGAATTTAATTACAATCTTTTAATTAATGTAATCTTTCATCAGGTCAAAATAACTGCATGAAACAAAACACTGAACTGTGAAAAACTGTCACAGAGTATATTTCCATCCCCCCGTGATAAACATGCACACCTACTCTGTGCATGTTTATCATGAGGGGATGGAAATAATACTCTATGACAGTTGCACAATGTAGGTGGAAATATGGAAAATTGATTTTAAAAAGCTGTGTATGTGTAACAGTCTCAAAAGAATGTGATCCCTTCTGGTGTTTCAAGTTATCTGCAGGAGAAATGGAAAAATTATCTTAAATGAAAACTAGATGGTGTTTTCAGCTCTGAACAGAACCTGTGATATCTGCCAAAGGGCGGTTCCCTTGCCAGGTGTAGGTGTAGTCTTTTTGCCTCAGGGTATGGATTATCTTGCAGGTGCTAGCATCTTTATTTACTGTGTTAATAATGAATCCATAAAAAGTAAAATTCATATCAAAACATGTTATTACAGCAGTCAAAATAGTACTTTATTAAACACGATTGTTTTTTGAGTAATTTATGAAACGTGGGGGAAAAACATCCAAACTTTGAACAGATTTAGGGAGCATAGATTACTGTGTAAAGATACAAGTGAAACCACCTAGAGATTAAACCAGAACAGTAATGTAGAGGGATTTTTAAAAACAAAAAAACTTGACTTTAAAGTTTCAAAAAGTCCAGACAAAATGCTGCAACCTTTTTAATTCCACCATCTCTCTAGATCTGATAAACTTATATCGAGTAGCTAACAAAAATATTTGCCTTAGCTGACATGACTCTTTTCTCTTTTTTTGAGAAAAACTGGATCAAAAGTCTGTAAATATTTTTATTACCTGCGTGCAAGTGTGGTGGTTGTATTTGTATCTCTATATTTTGTATCTACCCCCCCTCCCATTTTTTACTTACTTTATAGCCTTGACTCATGCCATAATTATTCTCTTAAAGAAAAAAGACAGGGGGAAAACAAGGTATAACTTGCAAAACCCTCTTTCAAAACTGATAAAGAAATTATCAGCTTTTAAAATGCAAACATAAGTAAACAATGACAAAAAAACATTAATAATAATCATAACAATATTAAGGAAAAGAACAAGATGAAGAGCTACCACAATCTACGTATCCATTGAAAACAAATCATTAAAAAATAAAGATAGAACAAAAAGAACCGTTCATAACAACAACAGAACTAATATGAGGCTGAGTGATACCTCACAAGCTGATTTGATTATTTATCCATATTCATTGAATTACACTAACACTACAAACAGCTCAAGGTGCGTCACGACTAATGGATAAACAAACACAGACTATAAAGGACTGAAAAAAACACGTAACATGAAAGCATGTAAAGGCAGCAAAAAGACAATAAAAGCAAAATAAGAACTGGTTGACAGTATTTGTGTCAGTACTCGCAGCAAGAGACCGTCAACGCCACCTCTGTTGCAGACGTAGTGCTGGTTTGTCCCGCAGTCAGTGAACGCACCGCAAGCAGATGAGAACCAATAGGGTTGGACATCCTGCCAGCGAGAAAGAAAAAGCCTCTTGAAAACGAGCCGACAAACGGAGTTTACCCACACGGACTGACCGGCCTCACGGGTACCACAGACACCGAGCCTCCCGGAACCGTGAATGAGAGAGCCGACCTCCATTTCCACCTCCAGCGTCCGAGCCAACGTGTTTCCCAGCCGGTGTGTCGCAGACGAGCAGCGCAGATGGTGAGTGTTCGTGCTCCGCTGTTTGCGTGTATGTGTGTGTGAGTGTGTGCGTGTGTGTGCGCGCGCGCGCGTGTGTGAGTGTGTGTTCAGCCTCCCTCCCTCGGCTCTCCTCCCGGCTCCTTTCTTGTTTGTAAGTGGAGGTGAGATGATGTTGGGAGGCTTTAGCTAACCAGCAGCCGGCTCGTCGTGTAAGCCACTGTGCTAATCTTTGATTTAAACACGGTGTTTATGACACTGGGGGGAGATTTGATTTCTGTATACATTAAAACACTCGTTGCCGTGTTATTGTAAAATGCTAGCAACGTGCTGCTTTTTTAAACGGACATTAGTTAGCTAGCATGATGGCTAATTGATATTAACCAATAGTGTGATTGAAAGACACAGAAAATAGCATGTATACTGTATTGTATGGTCTTTGTTGGTGACAGCGTTAACTAACTGGTCATCCAGTTTTGTCTCTTTCCACGTATTTATTGACCTACGATGTAAATGTTTTGTTTCGGTGAGAACAACAGCACATGTAGCGGATGTGTTTTTTTTGCATATTTATGGTTGTAGCAGCCAAGTGATTAATGTATTCAATCAACGCAGTCTGGAAGTCTGTGCAAGGGATTTAACCACATATATAAAAAGAGTAAAGTGACAATCGTATAGTTCCATCGTCTGTGTCATTACAATGCATTGTGTTCCCACCTTTCTCGGATCAAAACATGTCCCCACATTGATCTGAGAGAGCGGGTCTGTCACTTACCCCTTACTGGAGGGTCACACTGGTTTTAAGAAGCTCTTTCCAGGGAATTGAAAATATCAACATGTGTTTTTCAGTGGTTTTAGACTTACTAAACATCAGTGTTGTTATTGCAAATCCCCTTTCTCCTTTATAGATAGGGAATGATTTCACAGAAATCATACACATTGGATTCTTAAACCAACACTTATGATACTAATATTGACTTAAATGAGAAAACCACACCACGATGAAATCTTTGGCTGTATCACCTGGGCCTTGTTCAGGGATATCACGTTTCTGCAGAGCATCTTATTCCAATCCTCAAATACATGATCATGATGATAATCTTGATAATATCAAGGTTTCTATCCAAGATATGTACAGAACTAGGGGTACATGCAATTCAAACTTGAAGTGAAGTGATCCATTAAAAATCCACAGCATCTCATGAGCTCACTTGCAGCTGCTGTGGTTAATTCCTGAATGGATGAGTGACTGGATTATCAGCATATGATCAAAAACTCCACACAGGGCGGGATAAAACACGTTTCACTCTCTTTTGTATACAAATGTCCATGTCCGTTTGTTTTGTCACGTAGTTTAAAAGCTGCTCTGCGGTCAGTTGAAACCACTTTATATCCATCGAGGACAGCCACATCAACAGCAGTCTGTCATTATAACCCTGGCATATGGTGACTAGGCTTAAGTAAGCACTGTATGTGGTGATTTTCATTTCCTGCCACTGTCACTGGACTGTATTTTCAGTCCGGGTTGACGGCACGGTTTGACACCCTGCACCCTGTTGGCTGGTTTACGCCAGAGATCTGGTGGATTTGTGAGGCTGTTTATAATTTGACTCATTTGGACTAAACAAAAATTATGGATGCAGATTGGAAAGACGTGCGGATTAGGACTACTAAACATTTGTCTTGTTGGACCGTGCACTCATCTGTAAATCAGTTACCGTTAACGGCACAAAAGCCTGATTTATGTTGTGTGTTAGAAGCACCATATGTTGTGAAGAGGGGGTGTTTGCCTGCTGTCAGATGTGTCGAACTGAGCTAAAGGGGTCGCCTGCAGGTCCTGGTCTGCAAGAAGTGGTCACAGAATACCTATCATTTTTTCACCCCTTAATAGTTGTGTCAGGTGTTATTTTGAAAATCTTTAGGTTTTGTAGATGTTATGCATTATGCTTTTAGAAATAGACAGAATTTAGGAATGTAATTCATTTATTTTGCTTTGTTTTCTTTGTCTCATTGTCGTTATTACACATAGTGGCACATTTTTGCTCCCTATAAACTATGCTGTTTCTTTTCATAAAGACACAATTCTCTTGTCCTCTGCAGAACATAGATATCACTTAAGACACAGGAGGACTTGGCTCTGTATTGAATTGTAGTGGCTCAGACACTGATCGCAAGACTCTCCTTTCATCTTGATTTGATTCAGTTCGATTTCTTAACGGTGCTGTAGTCTTCAGGAAGTCACATCTGAGACAGATGGTGTGCAAGACTCAGCTGTTCAACCTGTGCAACAATAAATCTGTTTCAGTGGGATGACAAAAGCTAAATGTCAATTCATTCCACTATAATCATATTGCCTTTTCACTCTTCCATTCACATTGTCTCTATGGTATTCATTGTTGCATATCTGGTTCGCACGAAGTGTTTCCTTTCCCTCAGTGACTATTGAACTTACTCTGAAAAGGAAATTACTCTGAAGTTGATGTTTAGACCAGTACTTTATTACTAGTATTTTCATTTTTACACAGTATATTCTGATAATGATTTGGATTGACATCCAGTTCGTCAAATGTCTAATGTTCAAGCCTCGATTTCTAAACCTTAATCAGTTCAATATATGTTGCAAGCATTTCGTAAACATCTGCAACAGCTTCTGGTTTTTGGTTGTTTCCATCTAAATACAGAACATTATGTCATTGTGCAGTTTGTTTACTGTCATATGCGTTTGCAGAGAGAACCCCTTTAGAACACTATAATGCTATTAGGACACATACAATGTCTACATAATGAGACCAATGTCCAAACAGTATATATGTCTTTTGTAATTACTCATTTTTAAATGCACGATCTAAGCCTAGTTCAAAAGAAAGGGCTATGTGGCCATTGCAGTGTCTTATTCAAATTAGTTTGTGTATTCCAATAAAAATGTTTTTTTGATCAATAAAAGCTTCGTTTAGACAAAGAATAGACTTAGTCAGCAAAGAGAAAAGTGTTGTTACATTGAAAGGGCTACAGCAAGTGATACAAATATTAGTGGATGTGATGTATTCAGTAGATAAACACTAAAACATCATTTTGTTTAAAAATGTGACAAAGGCACCTTTTGATCTGACTGAAGTATTTTCCTCTGAGCTTTTGTATATCAGTCTCAATGGGGATGTTTCTGAACACAACTCATGCAAATAAAAAAAACATGCAAAAGGGAAAATGTTGTAGTCTTAGTCCTTTACTGAAATGATCAATGTTTGATTGTTTTTTTAACTTAAAGTCGCATGTGGGGGAAAAAGTGTTTAACATTTGTCCTTCATTACAGTAGTAATGAAGGACAAATTACAGTTGTTTAATTCATTCATCCCTTGAGGAGCCTTAAGTTTCGGTGTGTGGTGGAATCTTTCTGTGATGGCCGAGTAACTACCTGCAGGATGAGGCTTGCCATGTTAAATTCCGGACCTGAAGGAGAATTGAGTTGATCAGGTGTCCTCTCTCCTCCGCTTCTTGATAACATCTCATCTGTTTCAGCACTTGGGGCGGTTTTTTTCACTAAAGACTAGATGTAGATGACAGTGAGCCAGTCAACACAGGCTTTAGACCCACACATTCTTTCACAGGCTGTCACTTGTTTTGTTCTTTCTAGTTTAAAGAGTGAAAAATACCAACACAGCTGTTGCTGCTGCTGCAGGAAAACATCAACCACTGGTTTGAATGAGCATCACAAACTCCCAGAGTCGCTTTTACCTTAGGGTCACAGAACAGACAATGTGCCATGGAGTTTGCCTTTGTATTCACAATGTTATCAGCATGATTTCTTTTCAAATTACAAATAGTTCAGGACCAGATTTTAGTCTGGGATTGAACTGATTTAACAGAAGTTCTTCATGGTTCAAGTGATTTAACTTGTTCCCGGAGGAACAAAGAAACAGTTGTGCGACTGATGTTCACATTTACAGTGCTCACTTAAAATCAGTGTGAGCAGTGTCTAATTTAAGAATAACTCCATGTCGGGTAACAAACCAGGTTTGGTCACAAGCAGCACAGGCTGCACTCTACCAGATCCACATCTCTTTTTACGGAAATGTAAATAAAAGTAGCAGTCCCATTTTAATCCCGTCACTCTTAGGAAAATCTATCATTTTATACATAAACCTGACTCAATATTTTAACTGCAGACAAGACAGAAAAGCTCATTTCAGTTTCAGTTTGATGGAGTGAGACATACAGAAAGTCTGTCCCCTTTGCCTCGGAACTATAACAGAATGCCCCATCATTGTCTGGCTACACACAGGAAGTTGATAAAGGGAAGAGAAGCAGCATCTGACCAAAGACACGACACCCTCCCCAGATGTGATTACTCTGCAGCTTCAGACATTTTCATCCTGTCTCCTAGTTCCCCAACCTGTCTCATTTTCTGCTGATGTTATTCCCCTACATATTTAGAAGTCATTTCCTTTTAAGAACTTTGTTTAAAAGCTCAAACATGTTTTTCTGCCTTGTCATTCATCTCGTCTTCATAACTTTCTTGGTCTCTTCATGTTCAGACTCACTGGGAGAAGACGACTGCCAAGAGGCGGCTGTGTATCTTCCCTTGTAGCAGCAGTTTTAGTTGTTGAATCTGTGCCATGGCTTGAGGGTCTAGAAAATGCAAGGCAGGGTGAAAAAAAAAAATCGAAGACTGGTTCATTTCACAATCACTTCACTAAAAGTATGTAGTACCTACTGATATTGATACATTTTTTCCTCGCTGTTCTCTCTCAAACCACCAAGCAATGATCATGTTATCCAGTGTAAGAGATGAGAAAGTTGGACCCTTATTTTGGATCAATGACATCACAAAGACATTTGTTAACATAGCGCCTGCCTTCCCTTCTAGGGGCCTGTTGCAGTGAATCACATACCATGGCAGGATTTCAGTGATGAACAAGTGCTTCAAGGGATGGGTTTCCTTTATAGGGCTGATGCACTCTGACCAACAATAGGAGAGGACAGTCTTCATCCCATTTAACCGCCATTACAACAGTCTTTACAGTTGTTTACGTTGGTATGAATAGGTGTGGTTTACATTGGCATTTTGCAGTTTGAGTGACATGTAGGTTTTACAAGATACTGGGTGTATGGTTGTGTGGCATCTGGTGGGGAATTTGCATCCTCTCCACTCTTTCCTCTCCAAACATGTCAAAGCATCTACAGAAGTCTTCAGTTATTGAAACTGCGAAGATGTTTAGATTGTTAATTTTAGCCTACCATAAAAAACAGCAAAAACGTCTTATTGCAATGAAATCTACCATTTTACAGTAGGTTGTTTACGAACTCATCAAAGCGTCTGTATGAATATTTCATGTACTCTTTTTTTTTTTTTTACAAAGAATAGAAAGAACAAGTTTTGATTTACAAAGTCCTCTATACCATACATGCTACAGAGACCTATCAAGGTCAGCTCAAATGTGATGCAAATTAGAAATGCAAAAACATCCCATAATCTTGTACCTTGCCTCCTGACTCTGCATAAATTAATTAAAAAATGATAGTATATATCAATTTATTAACAAATGTCTAACTCCATACAAAATGTTTCATCTTTTCTGATCTGTATAACAACCTGAGAGTGGGAATGTGAATTTCTTCAACTGGAAAATCATAAATAGCTGAAATAGCTGTTTGTCCCTTTTTTCATGCTACGCTAACCTAACTGGCCTCAGCCTCGTAGTGTAAGCACAGAAATTAAAGTGGCATCAAACTTTCTGCTCAGATTCTAAGAGACAAAGCAAATCAGTGTATTTCCCTAAAGTAATCCTTCAAACAAATACAAGGAGAAAACGGGGGCTTGATCAGACTGGAGGCTCGTGGATGATTTGCAACATGAAACACGCCCAGGCTGGTGTGTTCAGGTGTGATTAAAAGTGAAGCATGGCGTGAGGCATTGATCCTGTTTGGTTAGAGCTGATGTTCTTTCACAATAAGATTTCTTCACGCATGTGAAAGTGTTCTTTGTGTGTAAAGTCATGACTCTCCAGCAGCCTCTAGGTTTGCAATGTGTCCAACTGCCTCACAGTTCAAACGGTGCTCGGCATGTCAGCTAATTACTTGTGCAAGAGTTTTTGACATTCAACACCCTGTTCTCTGTTCACTAGGGCGTTTCACCACAACATGCAGAGTCTTTTCTTGCTTGTAGAATTTTGTGAGAGATGTGTGTATGTCTGATCATTAGATTCTCTTTGCATACAGAAGCATCTCTACAGAACCACTCGTCAGTTATTGGGATGGAAGTCCTTTTGGGTAAAGCTTGTGTCGCTCCTGTCGGGTCTCAGCTTGACAGAGGAAGTCAGATGTGTCATAACAACTTCCTGCCATGCCTGTGCTGTTTGATGGCAACTTATGTACATATAAGGCTAAGAACACAAGATGGCACAGGCTAATCTCAAGCGCGTGCGTGCGTGCGTGCGTGCGTGCGTGCGTGCGTGCGTGCGTGCGTGCGTGTGTGTGTGTGTGTGTGTGTGTGTGTGTGTGTGGAATGCATGCCCACTCCCTAACATGGTATCTTGTCTTTGCTGATATAAAAAATATCCCTCCAAAAACATTTCACTCAGATTAGTTTGCCTTTTTTGGCCAATTTACTGTCATGATTTCATAAGTACAAATACTATTAAGCACATGTCTATACTTGTGAAGCCTTGCGCTAAAGAAAAGCATCTTATACAACTCAGCTTTAGCCAGTCAAGCTCAAGTTTTAGACGGTGGTAAATAACTAGTAGATCAGGATCTTGTCAGTTAAACAGTTCGTCAGTAGCAGCCCACAAGAAAACCAGCAAAAGTCTGAGATCCCAACAGCAACATTATCTTAAGGTCCTTGGACACAGAGGAGACAGGCATAGACAGGAAGCTGGATGGCCTCGCTATCAACAAGACGATGACTTCTTAAGCTTTTCATCCATTTCTCATAAGTGCAGACTGCGCTCTGCAGTTCATCCGTCGCTGCTACCGCTAATGCAACCCTCGCTAAGATCCAAAATAGTAAGTGGTTGCTTATCAAACAGGCCAACTCTCATGGCTCCAGATGAACTTAAAAGTAATGTGCAGATAAGGAAATGAGTTTGCTGTACAACAGGAACCATCAGATATGTCATCACTGTACTTTTTACAGTAGTGATGACTTATAGTAGTAGTGATGACATATCTCTGGTTGCATGTATTTGAGAGGTATGTTGCACATCATTTTTGCTGATCACCACTGATGAGAAGTTGACCTCAAACTCTGCTACACTGCTACTTTTCTTTGAACAGAAATGAGAACTGTTGTTAACTGTTCATAACAATTTTAACAGCCTACAGCCTTTGAAGTTAGTTATTTTTTTAAATTTTATTTTGTTTGTGCCCTGCTAAAACTAATCTACCTTTTTATTCAAACTTGTTGTGATGGTCATAATATTGGCCAAAAAAGGGCTCATGATCTCTTGGAGAGGGATGTGAAGAAAGTGACTTTTTTTCACTGGCTTGAGTTGTGCAAGTGAAGGCGTTGGCCTTTATGGAGATATGCGCTCTCAGAGCCTCAGGCTGTATAATTTCATAGTATACTGGTAAATTGGGTTATTGGCAGGTTAGTTGGTTGGGTTGTTGATTGGCTGGCTGGCTGCAGGGCTGGTTTGCTGGCTGTCTGGTAGGTTGTTTGGTTGGTCGGCTGTCACAGGCAAGTTGTTTGGCAGGTTGGTTGGTTGGTTGTTGGCAAAATTACACAAAAAAGACTTAACAGATTACCTCGATGGAAGGATTGCGGTACGAGTCAGGGAAGAATGAACAACATTGGATCCAGATTAAAGGTGGTTTAAATGTTATTTTCAACATTTAAACATCTTTTTTTGTATTTTTCACTGATTATCCATAGAATAGTATTTGATCTTTTTTATAATTAAGACTGATACCTATGGACATACGGAGCCTTTGGACCTTTGCACCATTGTGAACTCAGCCGAATGACATCAAAATTCAATTATGTGAATGAAAGCGTAATCCTTTTTGTCTGACCCTTATAGTGTGCTAGCCACTTCCTTCCACTTGTGTGTGTCACATAGTTCTCATTGGTTATTTAATCAGCTTTTTTTTTTATCTCAACTCACGTCAGTGGGTAATTTTTTCCCAAAGGAGGCGGATGATCTCGTACTTCCTGCTGTATTTACTGTCACTATTGTTTTGCCTGATTATTTGTTTTTTCAGCGCTTGTCTCCGTGAGCTATTCCCCTCTTTGCAAGTGTGGCCGCAGCCCTGCATTGTGCCTTCATCCATCCCCTTCCTACAGCTCCCAGCTCTAGCCAGACGGCCTTACATAACAAGATTTTAGTCGAGTCTGCAGTGGACTTTTCCCCCTGCCTGAACAGAGGCTGCCCTTCTTCTCCCCTGTACACTGCTTTTCCATGGCAGTTAGTGTGTTAGCGTCTGAATGTCTCTCTGTCTATTTATTATCATCTCGAACTACCTGTTAGTCCTGCTTAAAGATGAGGCTGTGCTTGTTGCTGCACCGTTCCAGAGGCCACATACACTTATCACTACACTTTACTTTGTCCTGCTTAAGAGAGCATTGCAAGCCTTCCTCTCTCTCCTCTGAACCCTCTCGGTGCCTGGGGGGAAGTATTTTAATTCCTGCTGTCAACGCGAGCCAAACAGCATTTAGACGCCTGAAATAACGACACCTGCAACGTGCAAAGAAATGTGGTGACTTGTGTTCAGTGGTTAGCACTAGACACATCAAAGCATAAAACTTAAATGTGCGAATTACAAAGTTCCAGTGATTGTGGAGTAGTTTCATTGATTAAAAACGGAGGATGCGTCCGTCATGGTATTTCACCGCAAAATCTCCCACCATTTTGTACGATTTCACGTTATCATTCCCCGTGAAGTATCTAAAATAGAACAGAGATTCTGAGCTGCTCAGCTATGTTGAGGGCAGCTTCATGCTGAGTATCCCACAGCTTGGCTCACATGACCAGACAGAAGGCACCTGATCCTTTCCCAGGGGTGCAGAGAGACAGATGGAGTGAATAGAAGGGAGGGGGGGGGGTTAGGTGTCAACTTGACAATACTAATAGTAAAGGTAAAAAAGAGTACAGGAGAAAATGGCTATATTTGTGAACTTCTGTTGCCTTTCATTGGAAGGATCAGATGTCTGGTGCTGGTTTCGCCTCATTTTTGTAATTCAGTTTAAGAAAATAACCAAAATCTAAATATCTCTGAAATCCACTATTTCCAGAGATTTACTGTCTTTTTTTAAATGCTTTTCTCAAGAAACCTATGTATTATCGCCATCCGTCTTAAGGGTCCAGCGATTTGGTGCAAATTGGACCGAAGTATCAATAAACACAGAACTCGAATACACTAACAACAGTCTTCCTGGATTCAGGATCAATTATTGCAGATTACTTTTATCATTTCAGAAAGCCCCTTTTTTGGATGGTCACAATACTTGTATAATCAAAATACACCTTTATTTTATAACTAGTTTTCCTCCTCTGTTTATGCAGGACACCAGAGGACCCACTGAGGAGAAACCTGTCCAGCGATCAAAGGTAAATACACACACTGTTTTCTTCCCATTCCTCAGTCACCGTCCTCTGTTCCTCCTCTGGTTTTTATTCTTGCCCCCTCTTCACTCTCGTGAGCTTTTGATCTCAGATGACTGTGGAGGAAGTCCTTCCTCCATTTTGTGAACATGTAGCTTTCAACTCACTGAAGATCATGGCCTACTCTTCCTCAGTCTGGTGGTTAATCTGTGTGTTAATGTTGCCCAGTCCTTCAGCTTTAAGACTCAAAAGGAACTGTGTACATCATGTGAGAAGACGGTCTACCCAATGGAGAGATTAGTTGCCAACAACCAGGTCTTCCATACGACATGCTTCTGCTGTAAGCACTGCAATGCCAAACTCAGGTACTGCCAATTTTCTTGTGTTCACATTAAGTTGTTGTTCTTTTGACACCTTTTTGTTTTGTTTTTAAACACAGTATCTCCTTACTTCCCTGACAGCCTTGGCTCCTTTGCAGCTCTTCAAGGAGAATTCTACTGCAAACCCCACTTTCAGCAGCTGTTCAAAAGCAAAGGCAACTACGATGAGGGTTTTGGACGCAAACAGCATAAAGAGCTCTGGACCGCTAAGGACACAGACAATGTCACCAAGACGGCATAATCATTTCTCCCTGTGTCCCCTTTTTTCCTCTCCCAGCTCTGCCTCTTCTTTTTCCTCTCATAACTAACACCTCCAGTACATCACAATGAACACACGCCTCATGCGCTGGGGCTCCATTCAATCACCCAGACACTCATTTGCTTTTTAAATGCCATCAGACCCATGCACAAACAGTTAGGAAGAGACCGGCCAGTCAGAATCCATACCACTTACAAAATTTACTCTTGGGATGTGTTTTGGGTTTGCTTTTATCTGTTTTTTTGCTCATTTTATTTTCCAATTTCCTCTTGGAATTGGTTGTTGATTGTGACCAAAATCATTCTCTGGTATGGGGATTTTAATTATAGAAATTTTTATTTTTCATTCTTTTTGATGATTTGCACCCGTTCATTTTGGAATATGTGAACTGTATGCTCTGGCAAACGTATCAGAGGGCAATGGCGCACCTGTGTTTAGCGATCAAGCTCAGGTTTTTCACAATTTTCTCCCAAGGATTTTTAAAAATAGTACCTTTTCATCATGTTGGCAGAACCCAAATGAAAATAATAGTCCTCAGTATTTTGACTTTGCTATGACAATTTTGTCAGGTTTCATATATGTGAGGAACAAACAGGGTACAGAGTACTGTAACATAACCGCGCACACTGGCAACAGCTCACCTCTCATTTCTTCAATATCACCTTTCTCACTGTTGGCATCATCCCATCTTTCATTTTTATCTTAATGACAAGGTTGAGTGTTATTGTTGCATGTTGGTACGGCGGAGTTTTTAAAGCCTTATCTTATCACTGTATCAATCTTATGTGTCATGAATGATTTTTTAAAATTTGTCATGGATGCATAGCACATCACTTAAAAAAAAAATTTGTTCAGAAAAGCACTTGAGTATGGATTCTCTGAGCTTTTGTTCCCTTGAGATTCCTTTGGCATTCTCTCAATGTGTTTTATATACTATCTGTAAATAGAGCTGTAGTTTGTGATAAGTGAACATTCCCCCCTGTCTTTCCAGATAAAACCCAAGTGTGATCAAAGTTTCCATAACCACTCCATTGTATGAAACATTTTGAAAGGAACTGTAACTAAACTTCAGCTACAGTTTTGAGCTTCAAATGTGGGTATTGATGGACGGAGTTGATTCTGTGCAAGAAACGACACAATGTTATTCCTTTAACACTTAGTGCTCTTCATCTACTAATAATTCCCTCGATGCTGTATCTGAGTATGTTCCCACAATGTGCCAGTTTTAATGGGGGGGACACACCAACCCACTTGACCAACCATTTTTATTTGTTCCCTCAGTCTCACGCTGTGTGGGCAGGTGTCCTTTTTAAAATAAATGCCTTCCTGCTTTCAACTAATGTCTTATTAGCTAAACACATCTTAGCACCTGGACCTATTCCTGAATTTACAGTAGGAACGTTTGTCACAGTAGGATATTGTTTCTCCCTCTTTATGTGCTGCATGCAAAACCTTGTGCACAGCACCCCCTACTGGGGAAGCTGCGACAGTAGTGTCTAGTTTATGAGGATGACAAAAATCACTTTGCCCCAAGACGTTCTCTACAAAAGCCTTCATTTGATGTTTTTGAATAATATGTTGCCTCAGCTCGCAGTGCAGCTGCTGCACTCCAGCCACTTTTGATCATATTTTATTACAACACTGAAGAGAAATTAGCCTGTTAGACAACATTTCCACAACTTTTCTCTCACTCTGTGTGAAGAATGAGTCAAAAGCCATCCAGATATCTCCTTTTTAGAAAATATATGAATATCACTGAGACTTGACTGACACTTGAATGACGCAAAGTACTTTTTGTGACTGAAAGTTTACTGTGAATTTAAGAAAGCTGTGCAGAATAGAAAGTTAAACAGATGGATATTTGCTATTTTTTAAGAGAAGCCTTAGAAATAAATAGCTGATCTCACTGTTTTTGTTTTCAGGTAAGTCCTTCTGAGCGCACGGATCTTTACAAAGAAATCTCATGATTCATGCCTTTTCAAACACAGACCTGGTTACTCTTGAGTCCCACTCTTCAACATAGATTTAATAGCCATTTTTATTCCCTATTAGCCACTTTTTTATCCACATGTAATGTATGATCAATTTAAATTCTTCTGTGTGACAATGTACATTATATATTTTCCTTTTTTCCCCCATTTAAAAATGGTCCTCTGGATCCCCGAGAATGCTTTAAAATGCTGAGTTGAAGAAAAACAAATGCTGTCTGTGTCATTCTCAGTTAGCAGTATGCCAAGGTACAGCTGCAGAATCTGTGAATTTCAACCTCTCGATGTGTAACAGAGCAGACAAGGTACACTTTACACTGGTGCCAAGAGGCTCAGGTGAATGATTGCAGTGTAACGTTTTCATTGAGTCTGTGAGTCATTTCATTTTTGTGCTAAACTTGATGTGGACTTACTCTCAAGTGCTGTCACCATCAAGACATTTTAAATGTGTGCATCTTTGGAATTGTATTCTGTATTACTGTCTTGACCTGTGGATTGAGGTGGCCTTACAGCAAAAGGACGCTTGGACTGTGTTTATAGTCTTTTCTCTTCGATTCTCCCTCTTTCTGTCTCTATCTTTCTGTCTCTCTCTAGCTTATCTGTGGTATGGAACATTAAAAAAATGTATGCGCCCCCTTTCTGCACCTACATACACAATCAGTTTGTGCATTCTCTTTTTTTATTTTTACATGCTTTTGGAGAAAAAAATGCTGGTGTTGATTTAAGTGCTGACGTAAGGGTGTTTTGAATTAATAAAAAATTCTCACATGACTGAATATCTTGAGTAATATCATGAAAATGATTCATTATATTCAGTAAACTCATCACATTGAGTGTATTGTTTTGTCATGTCATGTCATCTTCAGCATCTTATCCAGTAATCTGCCAGTACACACAGGGCCAGTATCAGTGTCAGGGCCAATGACACTGACCCAAGTGGGATCCGAACCAGTGACCTTCTCTCTCAAAGGTGACTGCTCTAACTGAGCCACTGCCACCCCTGCATATTGTTTCATGTGACAAAAAAGATATGGAAAATAAATGTTGAGGAGTACAATGCCATGCTGAAATACAGTATCAAGAAATGTCATGAGAGAGTTTGTAATAATTATGTTAAATCTTGGGGTAAAAGTATTTTAATCCTCTACTTTCAAATGCAATTAATCTGGAAATCTATGAGATCAAGGACGATTAACTGTTTTCATCCTAACGCTGTTCTACTAGCTTGAGTTAAACTAATTTATAAATTACATCACTACTATAAGTACCAGTAGTCGTTCCTATGTATTCCCTCACTAATCTCTGCAAGACATTTTAAATGGATCATCTGAATCTTCTTTGAGACAAAACAACCAAACTAGTACTGAGATTTGATATCGAAGTTCTGGTTTCCAATTTCCTCTGAAGGCACCACGACTGAACTGCGTTACAGATGCTCCGCCTCCCTCATAAATTGCAGCGCGCTCCCGTGGACAAGACTTCGACTGAGTAACAGCGCGTTCCCGCGGCCGAATGGCATTGACGGAGATAGTTAAGTGAAAGGGGGGGAAATCCTTCAGGAATCAATCAATAACGGAACTCAGACACGGCGCAGGGAGCTGCCTAACACCTGGAAAACATGGATAGAACCCCCGGTTGCTGTTTTCGCCACACGACGTAAAAAAAAAGCGGGTTCCGGTGACAATATTCGTGTGTCAGGAAGTTTGACGTGCTACGCGCAAGCTCGGTTCTTCGCTTTGTTTTGGTCGCTGGAAGTTGTGGAACACCGAGACAACACCGGGAGCTACTGCACAACTTCCTGACGGTGACGATTGAAGACGATAAAGAGGTTTTTTTTTGTTGCTCCTGGATAAAGTTAGTTCACTTCCAGAGAGAGAAAGAGAGTGGGAGAGAGTGAGTGAGTGGGGGGGGGTTCTTCCATCGATGGCGTTTGTGCAAGCTGACAGAAGTAACCTCTGGTATTTGTATCATAAACACACACAGGCCTCAATTATTAATTACTGCAGTTGTGTGAGTGTGTTTGCCTCGACGGTCTCCGTGTGAGCCAGGTTCACGTGTGTAATTACCGAACAGACACAGGCCTGCAGTTTTTCTCCGTTAGTTTGGTGAATTCTAAAGTTCTATCAGGAAACAACATAATCACAGGTTAGTCTCCAAGTCCCCCTGTGGCCACATGTGTGCTGTTTTATCAGTCTAATTGTAAAAGGTAGGATTGAGAATCGACCATTTCATTCTAACATATCAACTCATATCAAACTAATTTGACTTAACCATTGATTTTCAGTTGGAATTCAGTCTTAGCTTAAGTTTCAGAAAAAGGTTTTGGAGCTTTTGATAATCTATTTGCCGAAAAGGTTTTCCTTTTTACTACAAATGCAGTTGTTTCCTAATGAAGTTGATTTTCACCCTCATTAATTGTACAGTGTGTAAGATTTAGCAAACTATAGGGGTGAAGTTGCATACTGCAGCGTATTACCCCCATCCTTCTTTTCCGTTACAAGCATACAAGATCATCAGTCAATTCTTGTATATTTATTGACCGAAAAAATTGAAATAATTTGACCTAGTCTTACACACCGTCACACTTAATAATCAATCTCTGTATCAGCCCTGAAAAAAACCTATGTCAGTCAACCTCAAGTGAAGATATCATCAGGATAAGATATTTTGAGTCAAACCTGGCAACCCAGACATTCACAGGAAGAGGTCATATTAAAAATATTATTCACGGAAAGTGTCCAATCGTTTCTCTCTCTGATGGATTTCATACAGGCACCGCGGTTGTTGTTGCACCATTTTTGGTAGTGTTTGTTTTTGTGGGACAGTTCTGTTTATCCTGACCATGACTTTGAAGTGTGACTTCTCCCAAGATCCAAGGATGCTTTGTCGACTCTTTGGAACATTTTCATTGTGAACTTCACATGTGACTAAGTTTATGCGCCGATCCTGGGATTTAAAAAAAATAATTTTTCCCCCCTACTACAACTGAAAGAAGAAGGGGAGACTGCCTGACACCTGGATGAAGGGAGGGGAGGTGGGGTCATCCCCTGCCATGGTGCCCTCCCAAGCACCTGTGTGAGATGGACCAAGGACAATGAATGGACAAGAGCTACCCTTGTACCGACTGCAGACGCGGGTGACTGGGCTAGACCTCCACACTGGGACCAGTGCAGCCTCACCCTGACCCTGAGGCTGTCAAGCAACAGGCAAGTGCTGTTTAGCTGCTGTTCACATGACCAGGTGGACAATTGGTAAAGATGTGATGTTGCATTTCGGACATAGACTTGCCTGCCATTGTATTAGTTACAATTTGTTTGTCCCAGGTTGGCGAAATTACCCTTATTTCTTTTAGCAGAATTGTAATAAATACACGTGCTTTTGCAGGTGTATAATCAGCTGAATGTATGACTTGTCAACATTACCTTAGAATGAGTCCCCTGCCTCTGGGCTTTGGCCCTTTCGATGGAGGCCACCATGTTGGGCCATCATGTTTTGACAGTAGCCTGGGATGGACAAACATGTTTTGAGTTTGGATGATAACTGGCGGTTCACCTTGGAGGTGAGGGTTATTGAACCACAATATGCAACTTTACCTCTTCTTGAATGTGGTAAAGTTGCATGATGGGGGCTTGAACGCCCACACAGTGTATCTTTAGTTCATTGTGGCATAGATTCATCAAGGTTATTGTGGTTGTGATCTTTAAACAATTCTCAGAGGGTGCAAAGACACCCAAAATGTGCTAAAAACATCTCACCTCTGGCTTCAAAAAGACCACAAAAATTGCTTCTCAGTGGATACTAAAGCATTTTAGGATCACACTCTGTAAACCCAAGTGCAGAACTCACTTAGATTGCCTTTCTTACTGTCAGGGTCATTTTCCTGCAAAGTTGAGCACTCTTACATTTAATGATAATGTATATACTTTCTCCCGACTATGCATAACATTTTTCATCTACTTGCTTAGAATAGTAATTTGATAGTGAGGTTACTCTGTATCAAAGATTGAAATCTGAGAAGTAGGATTAATTGCAGGAATGTTGTATCACAGGATCTTTATTTTTATCTTGATGAATCTAATAAACGGACTACATTAGCATAATATTAATGAATCATAATGCATAAAGCAATACTGGATTTCATCAGCAAAAAAGTGTTGAGTGCATCACTGTATGTAATGATAACAAGTACATTTTCCCTTTTCCTGACCTTTATGATCTGAACCTGCAGAATAAGCAGCATTCCCAAAACTCCTTGCAGAGACTAAACTTAAAATTACTTTTCGAATCGTATACTACAATTATTCTGTCTGTTTTTAATCATAGCCGAATATACTGTATCCAAGCCAAGAATGAGCAGCTTGTTAAGATGGCAACAATATGCAAAGATGGTGGGTTTCCCTGAGCACAAAGCACATGTGCACCTGAAACGGTGGGGGGGGGGGCTTCATGCTGGGTGGATTTTGCCAGATGCATCACTGGCCAGACACAGACCGAAGACTGTGGCTGGGAAAAACAGCCTCAGACTAAACACCTCTCCAAGCAGAGAGCAAAGAGAGGGGGGAGGAAAATCCATGTAAATCCTGCTGGTCCTGGAAATATGATACAAGCAAAATAAAGTGGGCACAGCTGACGGGACTGGTAGATTGCAGCCTGCGTCTCCTTTGAATTCCCCACATTCCGCCTGGGAGGTCATTGAAATCAGGAGAGAGAGGAGAGGGTCGCTGGGGGATTGGACAGAGAGCTTAATTGTTGTTTTTGATTACAGTGACCCCTTGGGGTGCATGATTTGAGCTTGTGAGGTTGCTGGATCTGGTAGGGGATGCAGTGCCCGGGCCTCTGGAAAACATTATGTAGGTGGAGAGGAGGTAATGGTCCTATGTTACCTGCAGGGACTGTATTTCCATGCAGCTCATTGGGTCACTGCACACCTCATAAACTCCATGCTATGTAGCAGCAGATGAAAACGGCATAAGCATGAAGTGCACGGGTTTGAAGGACAGAAGTCTTTGGCACCCATTACTTTTGCTGGGGAACTTGAGAGCGGCGGAAGCTTAAAAGCAACGTGGCAACGGTCTGCCGACCACAGTCGGACGTGCCCAACATTCCTGTGGTTGATTATTACCCAGAAATCCAAAGGGTATGTCTGTTGCCTCAGGTGCTGATGCTGCCCGTTTCATGCGCAGACGTTGGCTCCTGCTTCCCAGCTCTGCTCTCGGCTTTTCTCGGACCTTAGACTCTTCTGCACCCGCCATCCTCAAACTCTGACCAGTGTGTTTGTTTCGCTCTTCTTGTTCCTTTTCCAAGTTATGTACCGTAGCTTGTGATCCTTCAGCTTTTTAAAGAACACAACCACAGAGCTACAGTCGATGGATTGACTTGTGCACGTTCTGAGATATTCACCTTGTTTGCATGACAATGCAATTAAAATCAACTATTGTAGATACACATATATTTTTAGTTCATGGTTTAGCACAGTATAAGCAATTGTTTTGCTCCAACTGTGATTTGTTTCGCTGTGGGTCAACAATGCTAAATGGACTATCTTCATGCAGCTCTATTCCTGTGCATTGCAAATGATATCTGCCTATTTACACACGCTAGATTCATCCAGCACTCTAAACTCCATTGTTTCTATCACACGCCATTCATACTCCACCAGCGCAGCTGTCAGGGGAATTTGGGGTTCAGTGTCTTGCCCCTGGACAAACAGAACAGCAGACTGGAGGTCCAAGAGGTCAAACCACTGATGGGCACCACATAGACTGTGTGTAAATCACCACAGCGATATCTGTGTTGGTTCTGATCTTACGAAGAAGATCGAGTTGCCCCACACTGCAAACCATTTAGGTGCCGTTTCTTCATTAATGTCAGTTGCATGCACTCAGGCATAAGAAGCTCCAAAGTCAACGTTCAGTCCCCTTAGCAATCTCTGTTGTCAAGTTACTTCATATCAAAGAAATGTCACGCAGAGATGAATGCTGATTGGAAAAGAGAGAACTGGTATCAGTTCAGCATCAGAAGAAATGCGAGTCAGGTTTCTGGAGAGGGGGGGAAAAGTCTGATGAGTGCATCTCGGCCTTTGTTCCCAGTTTGAAGGAGCATTAGGAAACTGCTTGTTTTTAGCGATGCGCTCTCGTGGTGAAGAGATGTGCAGTTGCTCTGTTGCTCACATACATGGCCGTGCTTGCACTCGTTCACCGTAAGCGAGCATGGACGAAAATCAAATCAAAACAATACCAGTAAGGTCCAGCAAGCTGGTAGCCATAGCTGGGGAGTGAGAGCAGCCATTGCCGCCCAGCTCCGGCAAGCCAGTATGCACGTGTGTACCTGAGGATTGAACCTGTTTCAAATCTCTTGTTGGACTCGTGAAGTCTGCGTCGAAGCAATGGCTGGTCGTTTGTTTGACCGAGTCCAGTTCGTTGCCGCTTGATCAGCGCCAGCTAGGTGGCGACGCCGCTGGCTCCCTGGACGAAAGGCTCCGAAGTAGTCGCCCGTCACACCAGCATCACTTTCTAAAGAAAGCACAACCACGACAACCTCATAAATAACTGACCGCAGGCTGATAGAGGCAACTGATTAAGTCAGGAAATGCCTTATTTTATAGCTTTAGTAACAGCCCGTTCACTCAATGGCAATAGTGGCAATACCTACTTTTCAATTCCTTTTTGTGTAATGAAAAGTCAATTGTGACGGTTTCCCACAACAATCAGCACACATCATCATTACCTGTTGCATTTGTAAAAACTGAATTCTTGTTCAAGGACCTAATGGTTTCCATCTTTTGTTGAATTGGTGTGTGCACCTTGTTTTAATGGTCTGAAATCGAGGGAAACCCCTCTGCATCGAAGGAAATGCCTCAGTTTATAACACCATTGACGCCTTGAACAGAGCTGATAATGTTGCCCTGCTCAACAATGAAGTTCAAACTTAGCTGAGTGCATTTCGAACAGCTCTTATGATCAGAGCAGTCTCGAGCTGGTATATATTTCAAACTGCAGAAAAGTCAGCATTAAAAACATTCCTCCCATGCGAGTAGTGCCATAGCGCTTCTCCGCCAGTGTAGTTTTGAGTTTCAGCCGTTTCCAATTGTCATTCTTTCTCATGGGCACAACACAGTGCATGCTCTCTCATGTGCAGCACACACACATGCACTCAGGCCTCCAGTCACAGAGATGTCGGTCTGTGCTCTGAGAGCTTAGGTTACATTTTCTACATGCCTGCAAGGGATCAAACATGAAAAGTGCCTGTGTTTGCCGATGAATATTAGGTTCTGTTTTGCATCACATTGAAACGTATTTACGTGAAATTGATTATAGAGATACAAGACAGCCACTTTATCATGCCAGCCTCCTGGTCTCATAGTGGAGTCTGACCAATATGGATTATCAGGGGCTGATGCTACTATTAGCAAGTCAATTCTGATACAGGTTGATGTTTATATTGGATTTGTTTTTTTTTTATTTTTATGAATGAACCAATTGAATAGGCACATGCTAGCAGATGACCTTGATGAAATGTTTTCAAAATTGTATTAACCTGTTTATTTTCCTCATGCTTGCCACTGAAGTCATTTTGTTTGGTGGCCTACGACTTTGGTCATATATGTGACCTACCATTTGACAGAGCGCCACATTTCTGTACTTTTGTCTCCCAGCAACGAAATCATTTCTTAAAAGTATCAGAGCCTCGGTTTCAACGAGTTGATTAATAACCACTTTTTGTAATAATTTCAGGCTTTGGCACTGCAGAGACACGTTTCCAAAGGCTGGCTCGTGCACCACGTACACAGACGTATCCACAATGAGTAAGTCTCCGTTATTCTGCTGTCAGGCAGACATTTGATGTATGTCTCTTCAAAGTGTGAGATAAAAACAGACACACAGTTACACCAAACACCATTCCCGAGGCCAGAGCTGCTGCTGCTGCTGCTGCTGCTGCAGCAGACAAGGGGTCAGTTTACAGTATTGAAGAGATGGGGTCTGCTTTTCTCTGCTGCTCTGAAACTGTCTGAAGTCTGTCCAAGCTACACAAGGAGAATATTTTCTCTCTGTGAGTTTGTTCAGCTAAGGTAGAGGTTGCCCTGAAATCAAACGTGGGAACAGGCACATCAAAAACACTGCAATCCTTCCCTGTCATGTGATATTTTCAAGATGGCTTTGGTGAAAGATAACAGGCTAATTGTCTCTACGCACCTTTTCGCACAAAGTTAAGTGTTCAGGGCTCATACCTCTATCTCCTTCTCTGTCATATAGAAACAGACCCGTCTTTTTCCGTTCCGCACTCTTAATTGTTTATTTTTCCAAATGCATTATCGTCTCCAGATGAGAGGCAGGCTCTCCACTCCATAATGAAGGACCTGGTCGCCCTCCAGATGACACGGCGCCAACCTGTGATGTCATACGATGACAGCAAACCCAAGTCACCAGCTCAGACCAACCGACAGGTACTGTTGTGAAGTGTCTCAGAATTGAGTTTACACAACGGTGGATTTACAAGCCACAATATGAATCTTGGAACATTTTGAAAAGAAAGTCTGAAATCTCAGTTACAAGTCTAAACATTCCAATTGTTAATACTCAAAATTAAATACAACTGAGAGGGTTTAACCATGCTCAGACCGAGACTCTCGTATCCATTTGTCTTGAATTAAACAGTCGTTTGTCTATGAACATCTGTGTTTTGTTGTTTGCACTGTCCCTCAGCAACACAATGTGTCTGCTCAGAATGCAAACCATAATAGTCTCAAAATCTGAAGTCGTATTCAAGTTGATAATTAGACATCCTCGTGCATGTTGGGAATGTCCGCCGACAGTCCCACTTTACCTGGCGTCGTTCGGGCCCATATTGTGCATTATGCAAAGGCTCTGAACATGTCAACCTGACGTCTAGTGAGATGTTTGAGAAGCTTCACTGTTCTCAGTGGGGAGAGAAGATCTCCATTTAACAAACACTGTTCTCAAAAGCCCTTGTAACACAACGTTTGATAAAGTGGTCTTGATATACTTCCAAGTCTTCCAAAGTTTAAATGGACATACGTCTATGGTGGGAAAAGTAAACACACGGCATCCGACTTACAATGTTTAGGTCGTGTTGATTATCAGCGACTTAATGCCGCCAAAGTATTTTTGTATCCCTATGTCTTCCATTTTTACCGTGGAAACTGAAATTGAAAAACATTTTCAATGGGTATCCTCAGTTCAGGTATATAGCATTTCATCTGGCCCACACAGTTTGCTCATTTAGCATAATGATAGATGAATCTCTGAAGCAGCCACCCACCAGTCTGGGAAACCCCTCATCTGAAAGAGTTTAAATCCAGTTATATTCAATTACTCTTTCTAAAAATATATCATTTGCTCATGTGGAACGGGGCCAGCAGCCCACCCACCTCCACTTTTCTCCAGTATTGTTTAGCTGTAGCCACAGAAAATAACCATTAAAGAAACTCGTGCGCCAGGTAAAGTTCTCTTAAAACCAGAGATTGCTCCCTAAGGAAAACACTCTGCACCATTTTCGTTGCTCAGTAACTCGTTTTGCTCGTCATGAGTGGAAGTGGGTCTTTGCTGACGATGCAATAACAATAGACGCATAAAAGGATACGTCCACCCAGCTCGTGACCCGAGTAAAGCCGACACGGGTAAGTCGGTCTTAAAGAAATGCAGCAGCCAAACGTCAGACTGTATTCTTATAGGGAATCCCTCATTTGTCAGTTTGCGCCTCATAACAAGAGGGTTCTTGGTTCGAATCCCTGCTTTATTTTTGTATACTCTCACTGGGTGCCTGCTGTCCGAAGACATACAAGCTGTCACGCTTCACAGGTTGCGTATGATTCAGTCTGACCTTATTCAGGATAACATCACCTTCCATGACCATGTCAACCATGATGGCTGAGCAGAAATGAGATGTTAGGGTGGATAGAGATTTCTGTGACAGAGCTGAGGTGAGACTAAGAAAGGTTCAGTGCCCCTATTGTTGGCTATTTAGTGACTTGAATTGGGGAAACTCAAGGTTAGGACATCGTGTTTGCTGCATCGTACTCTTTTAAAAACGGTTTGTCATGGAAGCACAGCTAATCCTGAGATATGTGTAGCTGGAACGATCTTTGTGTCTCGGGGCTGGAAGGATGAATATCTTGGCTGTGTTTTCAATAACCTTTAACGGCAGAACAATTTGCGCTGCTTTGATGCAGGCAGTCAATGAATGCATCCTTTAACCCTAATGTCAGTAATAAATATTTGAATTAGTGTTGTCGAAATACCAGTAACGGCATCAGTGATGGTCTGTATGATGCGACGATCTCTGACGACTTCTCACGTTGGCCACGTCTTGACTTCTGTGTTTCTGTTCTCCCTCCAGGATGACGTGAGGATTAAGTTTGAGTTCTCAGGAGAGAGACGGTGAGTTTGTCTCAAGCCTTATTTACGCGGAGGATGTGTTTGTGTAGGTATTATGCACACACGTACGTTGTCTCAGCAAGCAAGTGCGAGGAACCAGAAACACTCCTCACACACACAGACAAAAACACTCTCACGCTCCTTGTCACATGTTCGAGTTCATGAGAGACGAGATCAACTTGAAGTCAAACACAGACTCGAGCTCTTAATTCAGACTGGTATGTGAGCTGGAGAACACAGAGGAAAGGACTGTGGTTATTCTGCAGCCGCCAGTACAAACTACAAATATGCAAGGTGTACTGAGAGGAAGCAGCTCCCTCTGAAAACTGCAGCTCATGTGTGCTTTGTTTGAATGTGAGCGTGTAACCCAAAAGCAGTTTCCAGAGCAGCAACTGCACATCTCTCATTGTTTGTTTGCACAATTTCTTTTTGCTTTTATTTGTAGGATCCTGATGTTCGGACGGCCCGTGCAGTTCGAGGAAATCGAGCAGAAAGTGAAGGCTGTGTTTGGGCAGCAGTTAGACCTGCACTATATGAACAATGAGGTAATGTCAGGATTTTCTCTGTTAACTGTTTATTGCATGTGATGTCTTGCACAATCTAATGACAACATCAACCAACCAACCAGTGCTAACAATCTGAACAAGAAAAGTTAAAAAGAGGAATCTATGAAGCCCGAATCATACTCTGTTTGGTGTTTTATTTATTTTGTTCATCAATTGAATGTTTAAGAATTTCAAACAAATGATCCTCTGTCAATTTACTGATCAATTACTGGCCCGATTACTTTAGATTATTTATCTTATTTCAGATGCACATTTTAAGCAATATTTTGTTGTGTTGGTTTACTTGTATATATTTTTATTCATCATTTTATATATACAGACTCCTCATAATGTGCTCTTCATGTGTATTGTGCCTCTTTTTCTCTATACTCTTTGCAGCTGTAACAATGCAAATGTCCCCTCTGTGGGACTGATAAAGGCTTATCGAATCCAATCTGATAGTATAATATTTTGTATAATTTACAGCATTATGTCTGAATATGTGCGTTTTCTCTCTTTATATTTTTGATTGTGTGGCCCTCATATGCACATGTATGTTGATATGTTGGTCTTGTGCCACTGCAGTTGTCCATCCCTCTGAGGGGTCAGGATGACTTGGACAAAGCCATTGACCTGCTGGACAGAAGCTCCAACATGAAGAGCATCAGGATCCTGCTGCTCACTCAGGAGCATGGCAATGTAAGACGCAGACTCACTCACACTCAAACAAACGCATGCATGTGCACACAACTTGACATTTTAGTAAATGGTGTGAATTCACAACCTTTATATCATTACACCACCGCCATTTCGTCATCACACAACCATGTTGTGAAAAATCCAAGTTCCTCATTCACTTAGATCACACTCACAGACATAAAGCCGTAGTTTCATCGTGTTTGTGTGTGTGTGTGTGTGTGTGTGTGTGTGTGTGTGTGTGTGTGTGTGTGTGTGTGTGTGTGTGTGTGTGTGTGTGTGCCCCTTCCTGTCTCAACTCCAGGCCTCCCTCTCCCACCATGTGCCGTGTAAACAGGTGAGGATCAAGTCCGCTCAGTCCACTGGAGACGTTAGCTCGGTTTACCAATCTGCTGATTCCAGAGGGCGCCACTTGTCAACTGGTAGATACCTAACCACTATTCAGTACTCTCTCTAAACTTCTCTACAGTTCTTCAAACACTGATTCAAAAGGTATTGGCACCATGATTAAGGGATAAATATCCATCTCCATGAGCAGACCAAGAATTGAAGTTTTGCAAGGTGTTATGCTGTCCAAATTTGTTGAAGCATTATTTTGTATTTGAGTTTTCCCCTCTTACTGTATCACTCTTTTTACTAACATATTGTCAGATTTTCAAATGAGTCACCCTAGTCCCAGTGTATCTAATTCTATTTTTTTTTATGTTGAAACTTGAGTGTTGACAGTATGAAACTTTATTTTGAAACTCTGTGACATACCCCTGCTCCCCAACAGCCCGTTCTTTCAGAGTTGATCTTAAATCGACCATGATTCAGAGATTTCCCCACACTGTTGTGTATCGCATCATTTTTTTTGCAGCGTTGTCCCTTAATTATAATTAAAAACTCTATCTCTTGTCATTTAAAAATAAATAAAAAACTGAAAAAGAAGTTGCAATGCTGGAGGAAGGGGAAACATATAAGCTTCAATATAAATACTGTGAATAGTCATTTTTGGCAGCTGTTGTGTCATTACGTCTTTGCCACCTCTTTCTTTGTTTCCTTCTCTCTCTCTCTCTCTCTCTCTCTCTCTCTCTCTCTCTCTCTCTCTCTCTCTCTCTCTCTCTCTCTCTCTCTCTCTCTCTCTTTATCTATCTCTACCTATTTTTCGTTCTCTCCCTCACTCTCTCTTTTTCCCTCTCCCTCCCAGTGGCTGTTCTTTCTTTGGCTTCCCCTTCTAGCAATGGGTCCTCTTCCTTTTCCTGTTCACCATCACTAGACGATGCCTGCTGGACGGCAGCCAATCAGATTAAGGAACTCTATTAATTTGGTGGGCCAGTGGCCTGGTTTAGGATCTCTATTTTCTTTCACCCTGGAGGAGTGGTGGTGGGGGTCATAGTTGCTGTGGACAGGGGGAGGGAGCTCTAGACATAGTAACAGCAACAGGCAAATAAATATGGAAAGACAATCCGGGTTGTTGCATAGATGGGCTTAACATTGTTGTTTCAATAAAGTTATTTGATGTTGCTTGTTTTTCCTGTAAGATAGAAATTAGATGTCAACATGGAGTTGAAAAAATACAACAACCTTTTCCTCTCATTTGATTCGTGCAATAAACAGCTGCATTTGAGGAACTTTATTCTATTTTTGTTCACTTCTCAGTTCTCATCTCTGTAAACTACTCATTAACCTTTTAATGATTATTCTTCCCTAATTTTCATCTCTTCTTTTTATGCTGCTGCTGCTGTCTAATCCCAGGTTCTCAGAAGACGGGGCGTAGCTCACCGCCCCCTGGCTATGTGCCCGAGCGCCAGCAGAGGATCGCCCGCCAAGGTTCATACACCAGTATAAACAGTGAGGGGGAGTTCATCCCAGAGACCAGCGATCAGTGTGTGAGTCATTGCTTCACAATTAATGAGGGAAAATCCCCCATAAAAAAAAGGATTCTTCTGATGTGTTTACGATCTCAAGACTATTAAAATTGGTTCACATAAACAACTTGGCCTCCGCAGCTGGAATGGGGAACTGTTCTGGTCTCTGAAGTTTTACGGGCACTGAAAGTCATGCAGAGATTGTGGTTACATTTTGTGTTTGAGTGATAAGAGTCATAAAGGAGCTGAATTAATTTGTGAGTTGTGAAGGTTAAATGAAGCTATCAGTGGTTGAGCCTGGTGAGTTATTCATGTGTCGGATACCAGTGAAGCTGTGTTAGAATATCAGGAAATATTGCTTGTAGAAGTTTAGATATATAGATTTCAGAATGATTTCAGAAAAAAAAATGCACACTCAGCTGTCATTTTCCGTTGTGCCCTTGCCCAGGTGCTGGACCCCTGGAGCAGTGCAGAGAACTCTGTCTCTGGAAGCTGCCAGTCCCTGGACAGCAACTCAGACAGGTGAGCATTAAATGCTGCCTGCCAAAGTACTTGCTGCTCATAACATGTTTTATTATTTCAAACAACTGCAACCATTTCCGTGGCAATAACCAAATGTGGTTGGTGGGAAAAGGCCATTTTCCATTGGATGACTTTCACAACAGTTTCATAATTACACCTTTTTTCTTTTTTTTTTTTATCTCTCACAGTCCGTCGATGAGGAAGTCTCGTATGCACAGGATCAAAAGTTACCCTGACAATCGTCAGGAGTGTTCAGGTGGGAGAAGCAAGTTCCATCCAACATCCTCATCCTCTAACCCAGTATTTAATCAGAACACGTCTGTCTGTGGAATTTACATCGTGAATAACTTTTGCTTGACTGGCTTCATACTTTGCATGTGTACTGCACAGGGCCAAAGGAAGTTAAGGGTCACATTTGGTGCAAGCAATATGAGTGTTAATGCAGCACATTCATGCTTAATTGGATGCAAGGTTTTGACCTGTTAAAACTACCTGGACATTATAGTGGAAGAGTTTCACTCAATTAACAGCCCCTGCATTTGCCTTTCAAAAGCGCAGGGTCCTTTGTATTTATACACAGACCTAAAGGAGCTGAAGCCTCATGTGAATTGTATTTTCAAGTCAGGTACGCGAGAGTCCTAAAGCAGCTCACATGCTCGCTGTATGACTCGCAGCGCAGCTGAGCTAAACTGCCGTCGAATTATAGAGTAATCCTGCTGACCTTTGACTTGTGGATGTTTGCTTTCAGACAGGGAGAATCACGTGTACGACAGGGTAGCGGGAAAGGGTGGCACCTATCCTCGTAGGTACCACGTCTCCCTGCATCACAAGGACCACAGTGAAGGTGAGTTGTCTCCATTTACCACCTGTCTACCTGATTGGTGTTTCTTAATTCAAGCTCTGTCCATCGTCATGTGGTGTAACCCGCTTCTTTCCACACCACACACACCTGGAGAACCCCAGCACTTCCGGGAGCCTGGACTACCACCTACAGTACATGTAGCTGGATTCAGGACTTCGCCTCCAACAGACCACAGCACGTGAGACTTGGAAACCTCATCTCCTCTACCACCAACACTCAGCCCCCCCCCACCCCCCACCCCCTACAAGTTTGAAGAAGACCCAGCCATGGTGGTGTTGATAACCGACAATGATGAGGCAGCCTACAAAGAAGAGGTCCAGGCCCGGGCCCCAGGAGAAGAGGTGTGATATGTGGGGAGCTTCAAGTATCTTGGTGTTCATCTCTCAGGGGAGGTGGAGAGGACGGCCCTGCAGAGACTCCTCTTCCTGCGGTCCCTCAGAAAAACTGGGCTCCCAGAGGAACTCCTCACCAACTTCTACCAGTGCACCATAGAAGGTTTCCTGAGCTATGGATGCACCGTGTGGTTCTCCAGCTGCATCTCAGAGGAGAGGGAAGACCATTAAGGCCACAGCAAATTGGAAAATCCATGCTGCCTGGCTTGGAAACAGAGCTGAGAAGATCAGGTCTGACCGCACACACCTGGACAATGTCTTTTTGTCGGCACCCTACGCTCTGGCTGGCAGGTCATGGGGTGGCGGACAGAAAGACTCAGAAACAGCTTCTTCCCTGTAGCCGTAAATGCTCTGCTCTTAATGTTCATGTCTGCCCTCAATGTTTATTTTCATATTTATTGTTTATTAGTATTGTTATTTTCTTCGATGCCGTGACTCACGTATATGCAGCTGTGACACGGAGAGCTGTCTAACTGAACTGAGTAGTGACAATAAAGAAATCTTGAATCCTCTTTCCCTCAGGTCGTCGAACATTTCCGCGTATTCGCCGTCCGCAGGGGAACCTGTTCACTCTTGTGCCTTCACGCCGGTCATTAAATGGCAGCGAGGAGAGTCTTGGCAGCTGGCAACTTGTTGATGCCCAGGGCAGACTCCGTCCCCAGGAACGTTCTGTCGCACATAAGTGTGAGTGTTAATGTGCCGTAGCGTTTATCATCAAATACAATTGGCAGGCATTTGTGAGAATAGATGATGTATATAAAAGGAGGAGGAAGGTGGGGACATTTTTGTGTGTGACGATATAACTGAAAATAGTTTTTATGTTACTTCTCTTTTCATGAGTCAAATGTGAACTCACTGAGGTGTGCGTTTCCCTTCCAGCACCCAGCGCGCCCTTGACATGGCGGCGGGGGAAGCTCCTGGGTCAGGGAGCCTTTGGCCGTGTTTACCTGTGCTACGATGTGGATACTGGGAGAGAGCTCGCCGCCAAGCAGGTCCAGTTTGATCCTGACAGCCCTGAAACAAGCAAGGTGAGATGTTTGCGTGTTAGTATGTGCATGTACTTGTGCAGTGTTGATTCTAAATCTGTCCTTTAGCAATGTGCTATTTGTTTGGTCCTTTGTGATGTTGGTTGCCGCTTTGATGCTACACAGAGTTGTCCCCATGTTTATTTATAGTTCAGTGAAGCATGACACAGCACACTGTTCCATGAACTGCAGAATCAAGTTGTCCATGTCATCAACAAGCCTGTTGCCATGATGGACATCATTCTATTGATGAGTCCCAGCTGCCACTGCAACAGAGCACCGGTTGCCTGTATATTTGAAGTATATTGATATTAAATGTGTCTTGTGTCCAATATACTCAAAAATCCACATTGAACTTGCCAAATGTAAAGAAAATGAGTTTGACATTCCTTAAGGTAAGGCTCAAAAGTCTATTAGAGCGATCCCTTAAAATGCTTCACGTTGTCACTGAAATAGCACGTGTGCAGCCCTCTTTGTGATTTCTACAGTTCCAGCTGTGCTTCGGATTCGACTCATTGTTTCAGTGACATTGCGGTTACTCATTTGAGTGATTTAGTGACTGCAGCATTCTGTCGATACTTTCTCAAACCATTACAGTAAAAATTAAACCTTGGTTTGTTTATTAACAAATCAGGCATCTGCACCATAACAATGACCTCATGTTCTGTGGATGTTGGAATGCAGATAGTTTGTGTCACTGAGTGAGACTAAGACTAATGAGTCAACTATAATTATCTTGAAAGTATCTTTGTCCTCAGGAGTTGCACCATAGAATTCCTTGCATCAGCAGACAGAAACTCGAATGACACGGCAGCACATTCTTCTGTGAAGGCCCAACAGTCCTTTCGAGTTTTGCAACACATCTTTTTGTTAATGAATTTGGATAGAAATCAAAAACTTCAGAAGATGCATATCAATATTAATAGTGTATTATTATTAATAGTAGATTTTAAATCTGACAGACCGTAACTTTTATTACGTCACACATGCTTGAAAATATCCGCTCTCTAAATATCCTTTTGTTTTACCAGGCACAAAAAATATTTAGTTGGAAGTATAGTGTTAAAATAAATTCTTGGGTATGTCTCTTTGTCTGGATTCGTGCCAAAATGTCATAGTCTCTCACTGCGATTCAATATAATCAAAGTCTACCCAGTATTTTATGTGTCACCCTGCTGACAAACATAAAAGCACAACCTCTTAGGAGGAGGCGTTAATTAAAGTGCAAGGGGGTAAACAAATCTCAATAACTCATGAGTAGGAATGTATCGAAGAGGTTATCTTTCCTCCCTCTTCCTCCATTTTAATGTCTCTTCCTGTCTGCCACCGAGAAAACATGCACTGTCACTTCCTGTATGTGTATTGTGGCGGCGGTGGAGGAGGGCAACAGGTCAGCATCGCCTTGGCCTTCCATCACCCCATCATACAGGAACACACACCGTCCCTCCCCCAGCTCTTAGCAGATGTGAATCAGTTATTGTTTCTGTTAAAGCAGCTTCTCTTTTGGGACTTGGGGATTCATTTGTTTCGCTCTCCGTTGTGGCCTCTTTCAGTTTGATAAATCCGTGCTCGTCTTGAGGAAAATAGCTGTTGTCTTTGTTTACTTTGGCTTTAGCTGTAGGCAGAGTCCACATGTTGTCTTACCATTGTAGTATTTGTGTCTAGTATATTTGTCATCTGTGGGAACCCCCATGAGAGAGACTACAGGGATTTGTCATTCTGAAAAGTGTGAAACACTCCTCACAGATGGCAGCCTTCATGTCAAGTCCCTTAGCTCAGAGCTGTGTATCATTCCTCTGCGTCGCACGGTCTCTCTGCAGGAGGTCAGCGCTCTGGAGTGTGAAATCCAGCTACTGAAAAACTTGCATCATGAGCGAATCGTTCAGTACTACGGCTGTCTGAGGGATCGCAACGAGAAGACACTCACGATCTTCATGGAGTACATGCCGGGGGTGAGTCCCAGCAACAATTCTATCACAGGATCAGCCAGGAAACTCAGCAGTTGTGGTTTTCTGAATTTGAAAAGTGCAACTCAATTCCCCAACCTCAGTCTTTGGTGCAAATAATGGAACTGTCTCATCTGTAATGTAATGCAAAACGACAAGGGTTGAAACTCAGTTGACTTGTCCTCATAAAGCTTGAAAGAATAACAGGGGGGAACAAATGTCAGTTCCCAATATATAAAGGTGCAAAGTTTAGGGGATATCTAGAACTTCTGAACATTCAGGAGAACCTATGGTAGCCTTCAGTTGTCATTAAAACTTAAAAGATGCATAGTATGTCCATTCTGGGCTACTGTAAAAACATGGTGGCCCCCTGTGGAGAGGACCTGCTCCTCATTTAAATATACATTTATGGACTCATTTAAGGGGGGGGTGCGATATATATATATATATATATTATGCATTTATTCACTTTTCGGCGATTATACATTCATGAAAATGTCAGTATGCGATTATGTTGTAATATTTTTTAGAAGTGACAAAATGGCTGAAATCTTACACACTGCACCTTTAAAGGTGGAGTCCATGACACTTTTGAAAAGAAATGCAACAGATACATCCCCCTCCCATCTTCTCTCTGTTGAAAGTCACGCCCTTCACATCAACCGCATCATTCATGGCGCGCGAGTGTTTGCGTAATTCTGCTGACGATGCAAAATGAAAGTAGAGCTTACGCATAAAAATGACTCTTTGGGTTTTTTGGGCAAAAAAAGCTCATTACATTGTTAAGACTTTGGACACATTACACTTTCTCTCCCCCCTCGTTGTAATCTCCACTGATGGAGCCAGTTGGTGTATTGACGGTTGGTTGGTTGTTGCACTGGAACGTTTACAGCCGTTAAATGTAAATCACCTCTTTTCTTCATACCAGGGTTCAGTCAAAGACCAGCTGAAGGCTTACGGAGCCCTGACGGAAAATGTGACCCGGAAGTACACAAGACAAATTCTGGAGGGGATGTCCTACCTTCACAGCAACATGATCGTACACAGGGACATTAAAGGTAGCGCTCTGTAAATACACGAGCCTGTTTGAACAGACAGCACGTGCTTCGACGGAGATATTTGGATCCAACCACTTGTGGAAAAATATTTCATGTTTTTCATGTCAACTGTTGCTCGCAGGTGCCAACATCCTGCGAGACTCAGCAGGCAACGTGAAGCTCGGAGATTTTGGTGCCAGCAAGAGGCTTCAAACCATCTGCATGTCTGGCACCGGCATCCGCTCAGTGACCGGCACCCCCTACTGGATGAGCCCGGAGGTGATCAGTGGAGAGGGCTATGGCAGGAAGGCTGACGTCTGGTGAGACCCAGTAAAAACACAGCAGGTTCATTGATAGTATGATTTTACTGTATCACATGACTAGATAAAAGTCCTCTTAGCCCTCAGAGACTGTGAGTTAATACATTTCAAACTGTAGCGAGTCCCATCTATTTTTTTTTCTTTATGGTAGCAAATCAGAGAACAGCATAACTGTGTTTTATTCTTTACAGTCTTGAGTTTGTCCCATTTAATCCCTCCACAATAAGTTGAGCTTGTTTTACTTTTAGAATAAAATACACTAATATAGCTCCCCTGACTGGAAAATACAGACCAAATCAAATCTGTCTGCCAGGACATAAAAAAATCAAAAATCATATCAACAAGAGCCTCTACTGGTTTATTAGTTTACCCATGCACTTCTCTCAATTGAGTTGTTTACTGACACATCACTATCTGACATTATTATTATTCTTTTTAATATGTATTGATAACATATGATCATTTCATATGATTAACACATGAAATATGCATTTAACTCTTAAATCTGTGTTTTTATACACGGTCGGTTTATTAATTAGTTTTGAAAATGCCCTACCATGTATTTTCTTAGCGATACACTCAGGCTATATTTTCAATATTCCCATTTTGTACAGAACCAAATTGCAATGGGCGCAAAATGATTGTTTCAAATAATGATAGTTTTTTAAAACTGCTGTAGCCTCGTGGGTAATGTCATATCACAAACAATGGAGCACTTGGTCCTCGTAAGGCAACGAAACGCCTGTTAATGCTGCTGCTGGACTGAGACGGACATTTGTCTGACAAACGTGTGCAAACACATCATTGTGACTTTTCATGCTTTAAGTGCAGGCAACTACTCCATGGGAATGTCAAACACCTGCATACAAGTATTTTTACTGACTTCTTTGCATCTCATTCAAAAACGACTTGAGTTTGAAATGAGGACAGAGATGTGCATGTGACCTGAGTGAGTCCTGATCGCTTCATCTGTCTGGTGTGAAGTGGCCAGGGGCTGATTGGATGTGTAAATGTAAAAGAATGCCAAACACCTTCTCATTTCTCGCAACTTGCTGCTCACACAACACTCCCGCCCTCAGCAGACAACATTCCTTTATGCGCTGTGATTGGGTAGGGACCCATCAGGCCAGTGATGCCATTGGCTGGAAGCCAGTCACACAGGTCGTAACAGAGGTTGGTATGTTCCAGGTTCTGAGCCGAGACCAGAGTGGGAGTAATGCTCCCTGGAGGGTTTCCGCCTCCTCTACAGGTGGAGGAGTTTCTCTGCACCGAGGACGTGTCGAAGTTTCCAAACATTCCTCTTTCAGCTGGTGTTTGAAATCTAATCGTGCAAATCCTCTACAGGAGCCTTGGGTGCACGGTGGTTGAGATGCTGACGGAGAAGCCCCCGTGGGCTGAATATGAGGCCATGGCAGCCATATTCAAGATCGCCACCCAGCCCACCAACCCCCTGCTGCCCTCGCACAACTCCGACCAGGCCCGGGACTTTATTCGCTGCATTTTTGTGGAGGCTAAACACCGGCCGAGCGCAGAGGAGCTGCTCAGACATCCTTTCTCCCAGATCCTGTGCTGAAGCCTGCCATTTTTCTTGAACGTTCTCACCAACAGGGTTGCACAGCTGCCTCAGCAGAATCTGTAGCTTCCTCAGTATCAACATTCAGGCCTGACGCGGATGTGGATGTCAGTGTTAAACCAGCTGAATCTCAAAGCCACAATGCAGGTGCTCCAAAGTTGGCTCATACAAATCCAAAGCAGAGAGGGTTTGACCCCCGCGCTCAACAACAGTGGGTCTAATCCCAGTGCAAGTGCAAAAGTCACCACTGGGGGGAAGCAAAACGCAGATGAAGTATCGTTGTCAGATACAAACACAGCAGCTCTGTGTCACAGCTCATGCTCCTGTCATGTCTCGGTAAAGTGTCCTTGTCTGTGTTTATAATAACGTGTTGGGTAATTATGATCAATCATAGGAAGCCTTGAGGCTTTTACTTTGAAAGCTACAGTTTGCCCTTAAGCTCATGTGCCTACAGGGGACGTTGAACTCCCCCGTGCACTCCAGTGTTTATTTCACAGGTTCTCGACCCCCCCCCCCCCAATTCTGGCAACTTTTGTTACTTCCTGTTTCTGTTTTGTCTCTG